>APFE030617483.1:0-10220 GCA_000404065.3 Pinus taeda | reverse complement strand
TTGGTGACGAAGGCTCTTTTGACCGTCACAAATGAGCTTATGGTGACATTTTTCGCCCCTCACCAATGTCCTTTTTTCTTGTAGTGATTGACGAGTGGTAATTCTTCCCAATGCTTTACAAGATATGATCAGATTCATTTCTTCTTTCTCTGGGGTTGGGTCCTGGCATATATCCTATTCTTTTGATGTTTTTTGATTCTTTTCTTCCTCCTCTTCATAACCTATGTAAAATAATTTCTTCTTAGCACACTTATGACCTTTAGTGCATTTTCTATAACAATTGTAACAAAACCCTTCTTCTCTTTTTTCTTCCAATTGTTGTGGTGTAAACCTTGTAGGTTGTGGAAGGGTAGGAGAAGAAACGCTTCCATAAGTGTAGTTGTGAGTGGTGGGATTCCTTGTTTCCATAATTTTGCTTTCAATTTTTCTTGCCTGCCTGAATGCCTTCTCCAATGAATCAAGTTCCCAAAGACGAACCGCATGTTGAATGTTATCCTTTAAAGTACCTATGAAGACATCAACCGTTTGCTTCTATGCAATATCATTTACCATTATATTCAATTTTTGAAAGTCCTCAATGTGCTCTGCCATTTAACACTTTTGTTTGAGATTTATCAATTGGCTAAAGAAGTTGTTTCGCTTTGTATCCTCATAATGTGCTATCATTTCCTATGTGAAAATTGACCACGTAACAAGTGGTTTACTAGAACAAAGCCCTTTATACCATAAAAATTGATCTGATTCTAAATATGAAGATGTAATGCATACCTTTTGTAATAGTTTCACCTCATGTAGATCAAAATATTTCTCTATCTGTAGTATCCAATTTACTGGATCTTGAAATTGCGACCTATAGTAGCCATCTATGTCCTCTTTCCAATGCCACTAGTCTGATCAAACTTGGATTCTCCAAGAAAGAGTTATGCACAATCTCCCAAGATGACCTGATTATATACCTTTTTAGAAGAGAGAACTTGTATGAAGTGCCACGTGTCACTGTTTTGACCTTTAGATCTAAAAAATATACACAAGAAAGTACAATCCATCCTCTTTCTATAAATTCTTACGAAATTTCAATTTGATGCTTAGAGAGAAATTTATGATGATTTTCCAAAGGTGACCTATTTGGAATGTAATTAAGGGGTCTGCAAAATCCATAACTTCCTCAGCCTATATCTCAGAAGCTCTAGTGAGACAGAGTTTGAAATTCAAAGCCGAGGTTCATACCGACTTATTCTCAAATGTGTTTTTGATTTAGCTTTTGAAAATTCGTAGTGAAACAGTTATAACGAAAATCCCACGATGACCTGTTTTAGTTGAAATTTTGGAGCTTGAAAAAAACCCTAAATTCCTCAGATCATATCTATGAAAATATAGCGAGACAAGCTCTAAAATTCAGACCTGAGGTTTAGCATGAGCTCGTCTCAAATGGGTTTTTTTCGCTTTTGAAACGTCGCAGAAAACAAGTTATAGTGAAAATGCCACGACGACCTATTTGGAGCAGCGAAACCCTAGAATCCAAATCTTTGATACCAGATGTTATGAAACCATCTCAAAAAAAGATAGAAAAAATAGATGAACACCTTATAAATTAGCCTCTTCGAGCGGGAAACCTCCTTTACATTACACAAAAGAATAATTCTTGGATGATACAAATGACAAGACCTCCTTTCTATATATAGGAGTCTAAGGGGTCATAATATAATTAGAACCGACATAACAATAATAATGTAAGGGCACAATAATAACAATAGTGGGCTTCTATGGGGCACAATAATAACAATATGGGGACTACATGGGCACAACAATATAATAAGGGGGTTGTACTAATAACGATAAGGGGTTACACTAGTAGTATAGGCACCTAACATTGTATCAGGAAGATCCACCTGAAGAAATCAATTCTTGCTAGCTCAACTAATAGAGGTCTTTGTGCAATCTATAGGTACCAAGCAATAATCCCACACAGCAGGGTCCAAGTTTTTCTAGCATCTTATTAAAAAAAATTGGTTCTTCCCATGTAGGTTTACCATACCAATGTAAAGTTTCATTGTTCAAAAGTTTAGGGCCTCCTTGGTAAAACATTGCATGTCATATTTAGTGACTGTGGCATACTCTAAGGTAGATTCAGTAATAAATCTTGTGCATCAATAGATTTTTTGCATTTCCTGGCTATGTTAAGGCACGACCACCACAACTATTATGAATGACCTAGTCAAGTCTCAAGAGAGAGCCTCTTTTGTCTCATCTCTACATCAATCCATGAAATGGTGGGGAGCCTAACAACCTTCTCTTTTAACCACTCAAACTAGACCAAATTGACAATCTATATTCCTACCTAACCAAACATTTTCCATGTTTTTTCTTCCTCATAAAAATATATCAGTCTAGGGGATATCCTGATGCAAAATGTACCTCTTGGTAGACTATGTTAACACCTTGTTCTAGGAGATTAACCCACTGGCCTTTGTTCTGTGGTGACTTTCCAAACCCAATAGCTCCTCCATAAGATTACTCTTGTATTGAATCTAAAACCATTTAACTATGATTAATTGGTAGCACATGCAATTTGCAAGGAAGGGTAACAATTTCAGGTTTGGACCATTTAGTCAGGTTTATAGCTTAAATGGTTGTTTCATTCTTCGAGTTAAACTATATTTGACAGATATGATATACCTGACCTAGTCCATTTTTATGTCACTTCTATAACAATCCATTAAATGTGCATCCAAGGTCTAAAATCAATGCTTAACCTGGCTTCCATAGTAATGTTCCACATTTGAATGGAGTTCCCAAAATATTGCATTGTGTTTATATAATGCGTCATGCATCTCTAGTAAAATCTAAAGGCTAGATGCGAAATGTGTTTGTTAGATGTTGCTTATAAATTCATAGATAATATTGGTGTATTTCATATATTCTCATGCATCTCTAGTAAAAACTAAAGGCTAATTTTCCAATGTGTTTGTCATATGTTTCTTATGAATGCATAGATAAGATTGGTGTGTTTCATATATTCTCATTACAATACTGAATGCTGGATCTAACTCTTCAATGGTCCATGGATTGAGTTTTAACTCATTGAGGTATCTCTTACAATGGGCTAGTATCTAGAGCACTGAGGAATCAGATGAACTTGCAGCTGATTTTATCTCTCTAGAGGTAGCACTGGTGTATTCTAGTTGTGTAAGTGTCATTTAATGAGGTTGCAACTTTTCACATATTACAAAAATATGTAAATATATGGAAAGATATTATGTGTGCCTAGTGGTAGAGGGAGTAAAAATCCATTAGCATTAGAGGACACAAGGTACAGTAGACAATCAAGATGGTCAGTGTTTCTATCATACTGATGCAGAGACCTAGTTGTTTCCATAGAAGTTCAACAACTAAATTTAGACTCGTGATTATAATAACACTTTCATCATGATATCTATAATTTGGTACCTAATCATCCTTTCCCTCGTTAATTGAGGAATAAAGAGAGCACAATTCCTGAAGTACTCTGAGAAATTTAGCACTAGAAATTTGACTTGAAAGAAGCATGGCTTCTGCCTCAGCAAAAACACTAGAGTTCATTTACTGCAACCTTGCTCAACATTTTTTTATAGCATTTGGAATTTTGGTTATGACAATATGTCAGCAGGGAGGTGCCAGTTTAACTAACTTAATCAACACATCTATATCATGAGAATATACAAGGTCTGACAAACCTTCACATGCCAACAAGGATTATAACAATCTAAACTCTCTTCAAGGAACACTGAGCAACATTGTTCATAAAATGTCATTTTTCACCTCAGCACAAGCACAGCATCGAATCATCACTGTGGTGTACGCTTATGCTCAAGAAGCTACAAATGCACATAAAGAGCACCCTAAATAGATGTGCTAATACCTTCTTTTCATCCAATGAAGGTGGGTTGGCCCTCAGAGTTGTCTTGATATTGCATGAAGAGAAGGCTGGTACTTTGCCTCTGAATTTATGATCATTCAGCCTATTTGGAAAGGAGAAATATTGAAGAGGTATAGGAATGAGTTTGGATATTGGGTTTTGATGTTTAGAACAATCAAATGATATGTGTTCTCCAAAACATAAGTAGAAGAAGGCCTATCTAGGAGACTGATTTTAATAAATTCACAAGGTATTATTTCTATCTATTAGGAATCACATCTCAGGTACTTGAGAATAAATAATAGCACAGTCAGATGGATAAGTAGGTCTAATTTACAAAACCTCACCAAGAATCTCACTCAAATCTCACACAAGGTACAATAGACAGTGAAGATGACCAGGTTTTCTATATTACTAATGCAGAGACCCAGTTGTTTCCACAGAAGTTCAACAGCTAAATTTGGACTCGTGATATTAATAACACTTTCGTCATGATACCTATAAGTTTGTACTTAATCATCATTTCCCGGGTTAAGTGAGGAAGAAAGAGAGCACAAGTCCTAAAGTACACTGAGAAATGTAGCACTAGAAATTTGACTTGAAAGAAGCATGGCTTCTACCTCAGCAAAAACACTAGAGTTCACTCACTACAACCTTGCTCAACCCCTTTTTTTATAGCATTTGGAAATTTGGTAATGAAAATATGTCAACAGGGAGGTGACAATTTCACTAACTTAATCAATACATCTACATCATGAGAATATACAAGGTCTGACAAACCTTCACATGCCAACAAGGATTATAACAATCTAAACTTTGTTCAAGGAACACTGACCAATTTTGTTCATAAAATGCCATTTATCACCTCAGCACAAGCACAAAACCAAATCATCATTGTGGTGTACACTTGTGTTGAAGACGCCACAAATGTGCATAAATATGCACCCTAAATAGATGTGTCAATACCTTCCATTCATCCAATGAAGGTGGGTTGGCCGTCAGAGTTGTTTTTAGATTGCATGAAGAGAAGGCTAGTACTTTGCCTCTGAATTTAGGATTATTCAGCCTATTTGGAAAGGTGAAATATTAAAGAGGTATAGGAATGAGTTTGGCTATTGGGTTTTGAATTTTAGAATGATCAGGTGATTGTTCTCCAAAACATAAGTAGAAGAAGGCCTCAACAACTGTACATTTGTGAGGCATTTAAACTTGTATTCTTGTAATTTTGTTTTTTCTTCATATGATTAGATAATAAGCAACTATACAAAGTCAAACAACCTCTGCATTCCAATAAGAAGACTCTATATCCCCCTCACCAAGTCTTGTAAGGAAAGGACATACATTGAGAAGAGTTTATATACTCTCAAAACCTTCCAAGTTCATATAATCACAATTGAGACTCAACAACTATACAATTATGAGGCAGACTAACCCATATTCATGTACTCTATTTTCCTACATGACAAAGTGATAAACAGAGGAAACGAAGATTTTTTGAATATTTCCACCAATGATACAACCCATATGTAGTTCTAGGCAGGTAGAAAGCATGCTTCTACCCCAAAATATCAACCATATGAAAAATATGATGATCATTCTTTCCTTGCTGATAATTTAAATATTGAAAACACTTTTGAGGTCACATATATACAGTTCAATAAAATAATCATATTTTCATAGACACTGAAAGTAAGGGAGCTATAGAATTTCATGGTAATACACTTGGCACCTCAACATTTCATTGTGATTTCAGTAGGAGTAATGTGACCCCCATGTTGCACTTTGATGTTAATCATGATCGTGCAAGAAATAAATGCAAGTAATCATGGTTTCCTAGAGTTTGAGGTCAATAAACCTTTTCAAAGCTAGCAAATCAATAATGTGACCATTATGATTATATGAGTGAAGAAATAATTAATTTTATAGCTCAGTCCTAAAAGATCTTGTACCACGAAATCCAACAGTCTTGCTATTTTTTATGCCTACGATCTGAATTTATTCCTCAAGCCAGATGGGATAGGGAAGTCTCTTCCTTTTACTTTCAATACTCATCTGGAAGACAAAGTTATGTCATATGTGATGGATATTCCTTGGTAGACAAATAAAGGGTATGTTATAAACACACAATTATTGAAGCTTTCAATCATACAAATCCATTTCCACCTATAAATAGCTCTATTGTTGACAATACCAAAGTTGGACAACCCCAGAAGATTGATTAAACCTGTAATGAAACCCTCGATGACATATACAACTACATTGTTTAGAATGAAAACAATGTCAATAAAATCATTGATGAAAGAATATAGGCTTGACCAAATAAAAAAATTCTCTCTGGAACACATCAAATGCAAATATGTTCTCTTCTCCATGAACATGTGGACAATCATTCATGCACTATATTTTTAAAAGGAAATGTAGACAACAAACCTCTAACAAATCCACATGAAATCAATGCTAAGGGACAATTTTGGGGCCTGGAAAAGGTGCACTATAGAATGATCGATGATATAGGTCAAAATGATCTTAAAACTAGTAAGAGGACATTTTCTCAACGTAGTCATAAACAATATGCTACTCTAACCACACAGCTAATGGGGTTTAAGGTTTGATGGTGATACAAACACCATAGTTTTGTGTTATGTCTGTGTATCAATTTTTGGGCATTATATTTCATAAACATACTCTAAGATGTTACTTATAGTGGACCACTATAAAACAATAAGTTTCCATCTTTCTAAGTCCTTTCACTATATGTTCAATTTTTGAATGAGAAATGAATTTTTGAGAAATAGAGTTCGGATGATCCACAGTGTTCTTCATTCTTTTGTCGACGTTTCGAGTCTATACCAAGACTCATCATCAGGACTTTTGATGTACAGAGAGGAGAAAAGCGAGATATAAATAATGTCAGGGAGGTTATGTGTGTAAGCCGAAACCTACAAACTGAGAAATGAATTTTTGTGGGTATTATTGGTCTTCTGGATCCAAAAAATCGCATTGGATATTCTATTGAGTTCGAAGATATTCATTGGAAGCATTCTCATTGCAAATGATAGACTAAAGCTCTATGGACCAAACTTCCATCTCCTACTTATTTTGCCTACCCCAAGGATCTATAATTGTAATGTATCTCTACCATGCATTTTGGGTATTCTCTACTTTACAATAGTGATTTCGATACTATGATTTGTCATCCCTGTGTTTGACATTATTTGATGTATGGATTATCCATATCCATTATCTGGTTTCTTCAGAATATTTTTGTCACTATATATGTTGGTCTGGATTTCTATTCAGGATAGTGACATCATTGTAATCCTAAAATAAAGTATTGATATCCATACTTCAACACATTGGCATCTCAGTGAATCAGTTATCACGATGGTATGGCAACTCAGAGACCATGTTGAAGGTGCCATCACTACTAGGTTTAGTCTCTAATTAGTTAGCATTGCATATAGTCTCACCGCACTTGTTAGATAAGTTTGGATACTTGTCAAATATATATAGTTAAAATCTTGAACCAGTGATGATAGCTATGTTACAAATCGTTTGACTGAGACAGTGTTATGTAGTAGCATTGTTCACAAATGAAGTTGTGAATAAGCCTGATTCACATCTAGGAAGCTTGATTCATGAGATTTTGTACTTTGTATCTTTTTGATGAACTTTTGATGAAAACTAATTGAAGAAGAGCAAGGATCAAGTGCAAGAAGGACCATTTGAAGCCAAGCTTTGTTCTTTGTGGATCCTTCTCTCAGTACAATTCTACTTATCATATATATCTTCAGTAGACCGACCAATATTGGCATTAACAGTCAGCATCAAAAGAATAATTCAATGTTCTCTCTAAAATCAAGTATGGCCTTAAGGAACTTTAAAATATTTGGCAAGAAGACAAAATTTGAAAGGGCTTATGGGCTTATAGCTCATTTTATTCTTTTAATGGTTGAGCTCATTTTCAGGTGGTTCTCCATATGTCATAAATTTTGGACTCTAAAGTAGTCAAGGGTTATACTCCATCTGAAACATTTCAACCTTCTAAGACAGTTCAAAATTCCTGGTAATGCATCAAGATTAAAAGAGAAGGCACAACCCTCCATTCATTGTGATTTAACTATGTTTTCAACATTACTCACTAATGTGCCACATTGCTCAACTAACTTATATTTAAGGTAGAAGGGAAAATAGATCTATTTTCAACCTCTTAAATCCAAGCTCAAAATACTGTGGATTCAACACTTGTTGAATTTGGGGTTTAAAAAGGGAGTCTCCCACTCTGATTGGTGATCACAAAATTAATATTTGGCATTGTTTTAGTTTATGCCCACCCATTCCACATTTGATGTCGCTTGTGGGTTTGGAGTTTGCAATGGAAGATCCTCAATATGACTAGTGATAGTAGCCAAGCCATGAGATAGCATGTGAAGAAGCCTCTCATCCCCCACACTGAGGGCTTGTAAAATTATACAATTTTGTCCACCTTACAGTTATTTCAAAATTTGCAAAGACACGTAAAACCATTGTCTCTCTAGGTGTGATAAAGAGGTGTGTCCTTTTTTATGCCTAAGGTCTATTGTTAGACATACATTATTGGTTCTTGGTCCAAAAAATTGTAAGCCAAGATAAATGGAGAAATCAACAACTTAACTAAAACCTTTAAAGCTGAAAATGAGATGCCATCTTGTTATTTTCTCAATCATGTTGGTATTCAAGACCATAACCTTGATTTTCCTGTGATCCAAATAGGAGCATGCTTAGAGAATGTGCAACCACAACAAGAAATCACTGAGTTTAATTAATTGTGGACACTTGTAATATTATGGCAAGACATATAAGATCAACAAATCAAAAAATCCACACACAAACAATAATTTGTTTGGGAGGAAAACTAACTCTAAATTTTGTTAGTAAAGAAATTCTACACCTACCACACATGAACAACATGAAGCAACCAAATAGCAGCAACCCATTTACAGTGGAAAATACCAAATCAATAGCCAGTCTAAGGTAATACCAAGTGTTTCATATCTCATATGTGAGACAAGACACATCGACTCTAAAAACATGACAATAAGGATTTCAATTATTTTAGAATTTAGAATCTAGACCATTTACATTATACAAATTCAATCATACAACTAGAACCTACTAGTACTACATCAATGATAATCAAATGGCTAACATAAGAAGTTAGAACCATAAACTGCAGTCTTCTCATTAAGTCATAAAAATCAGAGTGTAGAAAACATACTGCATAGATATTGATTCAATGCTACTATAGATTGGAATTCCAATGGAAAATACAAAATAACATGGATACTAGAACCATAGATGGAAGAATCTCATAGCCGATGACTATCAGTAGTCCTCCTCGATGCAATAATCATTAGAATTTGTGCATTACCACTACTGTCTCATCCATCCTCCTCCTCCTTTATACCTTATCCAATCTATGCATATGCCAGTGTGGAGGATGGATGGTCAAGAGGATCACCATCATCAAAAGTGACCATCTATAGCACTAGTCTAGAGGGAGTGCCTTAGGCTCTACACTGCCCTAATGAAGAAGTCCTACATGCAGGAGGAAAGGGAGATCTAGCACAGTGAAGGAAGCCCTAATGTTGCCCTATAGAGAAGCCTTAAACTTTGTCCTATGGAGAAGTCCTAAACGCTACCCTATGAAGAAGCAGTAATACACAGCCATGGAAATGAAGGTAGAAACCCTAGCTGTAGGTCTAAGGAGAAGAGATTCCCTAAACATAGTTTCTACGCTGCCTAATAGAGATGGCACCTAAATGCTATCATAGAAGAAGTGCTCTACACATGGAATGCCCTTTCTATCATGAAAGGAAAAGCCCTTATCCTATACGCAGTCATGAAAGGAATACCATTGTTGTCATGGAAGGATTGCTCTCACACGTAAATGCTGAGATAAAGAAGCCACACCTTACAGCTATCCTTAACATTGTTCTAAATAAGGATGCTATATCTGATGTTTGGATTGAATCACAGTCATGAATGATAGATCCAAGTCTTATGATGAATTTTGTAACATTATAGACAACATAGTATATGA
The DNA here is from genome assembly GCA_000404065.3 of Pinus taeda. NCBI lineage: Eukaryota > Viridiplantae > Streptophyta > Pinopsida > Pinales > Pinaceae > Pinus > Pinus taeda. The sequence goes on along the minus strand of APFE030617483.1, from coordinate 243 downwards.
TAGCAAGATGCATGGTGCAACAATGGTGCAACAATATGAACAACAAGATGCATGGACAGAAAGATGTACGATGCAGCAATGGTGTAGCAGTATGGAAAGCAAGATGTATGGTGTAGCAATGGGAAAATGCTACATGGTGCTGCAATGATACAACAATGGGACAACAAAGGCAACCTGGTGCAATATGGTACAACATATGGTACAACAATGTGACAACAATGGTCAATGGAATATAGTGCACAA
>APFE030617476.1:3245-41693 GCA_000404065.3 Pinus taeda | reverse complement strand
AACTGGGTGAACCACGTATATCTGTGTCTCTCTTGTTTTATGTGTTTTCTGTGTTTATATTTCTACAATATTTTATGTGTTCCATTGCTCCGTAATATATAATTTTATAACACAGACTGTCCGGTTGGTCGTAATGCTAGAGGACAATGCCTCTGTCTAGACTTCCTTATCACAAGCCGATGTGTTGTCTGTTTGTGCTTCTGCATTTGCAACAGCCAAATGTTGTTCCTTGCGATTCTAAATAACAGGTTTGACTTGAGTCTTCTTGGTCTTTTCCTTATGGAGTTTTACCTGGGTGGCTGCACGCTTTTCCCCAGGGTTCCTTTTGGGTTCTTCCCCATTTTTAAGACTCTTATTTGTTTTTGAAGTTGCTTAATTACATTAAGCAATCTCTGTTGTTCCTTTTGCAACTTTTTAATTTCATTTGTTTTCTTAGAAGGAAGAGTTATTGCTTTTCTCAGGCCTAGGCTTTGTACTTCAAGTATTGTACCCTCGCCTTGGCCAATTTCCATGTTTCCTTCTTGGAACACCTCTTCAATGTTCTTTTGATCAAGTTTTTCAGGGGTAGAAACTCTAATTTGTTCTATTGTCTCTTGGGCAGCTTCTTCTTCTACCTCTTCTTCATCATGCAATTCTTCGGGTGTATTCTGACTGGGAACAAATTGTTCTTCTTCCTCCTCCTCATCACTCTTCTCCCCAGATACACTTTTATCATGAGCAAAGTGATCCTCTTCTTCTTCCTCCTCGTCACCCATTTCCTCAGACGCACTCTTATCATGAGCAGAGTGTTCTTGCAGCCCTTCTTCGGTATGGGGGTTGAGTGGGCTATGAGGTTGGACATACTTGCCCATATTGGCCAAAATTTGGGCCAATTCATCTTCTTGCAGAGGGTTTTGCAGTGGACTTTCGTTGTGTTTCTTTGTTTCCTCCCCTTCTTCCTGACCAGATTGCTCAGTTTCCTCCCCTTCTTCCTGACCAGATTGCTCAGTTTCCTCCTCTGTTTCCTCTTCTTCATTTTCATCTAATTCTTCTTCATTTTCCCCACCTTCAAGTTGTGGGGGTTTTGCGTCTTCTGAATCATAAATTTCCATAAGTTGGCTAATGTTTCCCTGGGAATTTCCCAGCATTCCTCTGCTCCTTGCAAATCTAATAGATTGTCTTTGTTTCGGTGGTCTACGTGATGTGCTAGCAATATGTTTTTGTTTTGGAGCTGGCAAGGCCAGTCCCCCATCTATCGAGAAAATCAATTCTTCGCAACTACTCCGCTGTTGGGCAAGACTGTAACTGACTATCAACTGAATTAAACCATGATGGCTTACTACTTACTCTACATGGCGAGATTTTCTCATTCTTTGGGCAGCATCATGTAATAAAAAAATTAAAAATGCAGGCAAATTCACAACACATTTTTGCTTTAATATGGCTAATAGTCTAAGATGGCGTGGTATTACCACATCTTTTTTGCCATCACAAGTGATGTATATTTGGATAATTCTCGCCAATTCTGCCTAAGGCTCTCCCAGGGTTTCCAGCAGGACTCCTTTCCCTTTGACAATAAGGTTCTGTCCTTTGTCCCAGAAGATGGTTATGGCATCTTGCAATCTCACCTTTTTCAGAGTCAATACAGGTCCAACGGCTGGCAGTCCCGAAACTTCAGCAATTATGTCATTTGTGACTACTATTTGTCTTCCTCTCACCATGGAATGATTTTCTTGCAAATTCTACATAAATTCAATTTCCACCGTCTCGTTAGATTGCTAAAGATGGTTAAGGTAGGCTATCCATCCTACCCTTGCTAAGATTTCTCGTGCAGCGCCAGAGACCATTAACACCTGTGGCTCACTGTGAATTGATCTTCCTCCCATCTTATTCACACTTAGCACACTATAAAAAAACAAAGATGACAATGGAACAGCAAGTTGTTCAAATTTTTAGCTCACTATTAAAAAAACACAGAGAAGATGATGGAACAACAAGTTGTTCAGACTCTAACTCACTGCTAATTTTTACAGAGCAAAACACGAAAATGGTGTTGGAACAGCAAGCCATGCATACTGGGAAACACAATACCGTTAGACTTGTTATTCCCGAGTTTTGGTGAAGTCATAATACCTCTGAATAATGAGCTGACACGTATGCCAGTGAATTATGGAGATCACCCACGCCCCCTATAATGTGATAGGCCGTCCTCGGCCGTCAAATAAAGGAGCAGCATGCTAAACTGCAATCGCATAGTGGAATAAAGGAACATCATATAGATATATGACATGTTTACAAAAATGAGTGGATTACTGAAATCGAGGTGTATAATGGAAATCGCTAATAAATATGGAAATGTTGTGATATGATGCGAAAAATGGAGGATAGGACAGCTGACATGAATAAAAGTTCTTATGCGGTCATTATCCACTTTAGCCATCATGATTGATTTGTAAATGATTTCCATGTATCAAAGGTTCGAAAGGGTTATATGACATAATCTCATTTGAAATCACTATAAAGATATAAGAAGAAGGGTTTATAATGATTATTGGTGTATGAGAAATATGACTTCAATACCATTAATAGAGCTCTGTTACCCACAGGTGTCCATAACCTTGACAGAGTTGCTTATTTCACCCATGGAACCATAATCCTTTGTGTATGCCTAGGAAAGTGTTGTGTGATGTCAGAATGGAGGCCATTGTGCTAGCTTGTTAGATAGATGAATCACAATGCCATTCACCAGGAAGGAGCGAAAGGTGGACAGGTCAGCTCGTGATGAGACCTCCTATTCCAAGGACTTTTTATTTTTTGATGTGCCTCTTGGATCATATCCCTGGTGTGGTGGCCACAGTGGGAATGCCACTTCACTTTCTTCCTTATGGTCATGGTAGGCTGGCTCTTGATGAGATCCCCTATCCTTCATGTGTCAAATCATGTTAATAATCATATAGATATGTATCATTTTCTTATTTTCTTTTATATAGCACTTTCCTATTTATATACAGAGGGTGGCTCAACACTCCTTAAGAGTAGGGATGGTGGAAGAAGTCTGAACATCTCAATAGAGAAAAATATGCCCTTATTCTTATTCAATAATAATGATCAAACGGAATTATGGGGATTTACAAAGAACCATCATGATAAAAATAATCAATCACATTGGTATTAGTGAAAACAAAGACAGCAAAGTGATCTAAATAGTTTTGTCCTTTCCTCTTTCCTCTTATTAGTTCAAAGCAATTTCTTTTAAAGATAACGATTTTTCTTTGGTTTGTTGATTTCAGTATCCTCTAGTTTTTGTATTCTTACATAAATGTATAGTTGTGCCTTAAATGACCATCACTCACAAAAATCCTCTAAATGGTGAAACACACATACACATAAAAAGAAGAAAAATGCACTCAAAAAGTGTTGTTCTTTAGATGGAACAGTTGTTGTTTCTTTAGAGGGACAACAAAAGAATATTTACACACAAAACCGCAAGAAAAAGGAAAAAAACATATTTGAAATTGTTGTTCCTTGAGAGGAACAAAAGTTATTCCTTGATCGGAATAGTAAATAAAGCAAGCGCGAACAAAAGATGCGAAAATGTTGTTCCTTCGGAAAGGAAGAGTAAAAAAAACGAAAATGTTGTTCCTTCAGAAAGGAACAGCAAAAAACGAAAGTGTTGTTCCTTCGGAAAGGAACAATAGAAAAACGAAAGTGTTGTTCCTTCAGAAAGGAACAACAAAAAATGAAAGTGATGTTCCTTTGGAAAGGAACGGCAAAAAACGAAAGCGTTGTTCCTTCGGAAAGGAACAGCGAAAAACGAAAGTGTTGTTCCTTCAGAAAGGGACAGCAGAAAATGAAAGTGTTGTTCCTTCGGAAAGGAACAGCAAAAATGCGGATGTGCTGTTCCTTCAGAAAGGAACAACAAAAAAACAAAAGTGGTGTTCCTTTGGAAAGGAACAGCAAAAATGCGGAAGTGTTGTTCCTTCATAAAGGTATAGCAAAATGTGAAAGTGTTGTTCCTTCGGAAAGGAACAGCAAAAAGTGAAAGTGTTGTTCCTTCGGAAAGGAACAGCAAAAAGGTGGAAATGTTGTTCATTTGGAAAGGAACAACAAAATAAGAAAGTTTTTTTTCCTTCGGAAAGGAACAGGAAAACGAAGAAAATGTTGTTCCTTCAGAAAGGAATAGCAAAATGCAAAAGGTCATGTTCCTTTGAAAAAGAATAGCAAAACGGTGAAAATTTTGTTCCTTCGGAAAGGAACAGGAAAATTCAACAGTGTTGTTCCTTCAAAAAGGAACAACAAAGCGGTGAAAGTGTCGTTCCTTCGAAAAGGAACAACAAAATATAAAAAATTGCAGAAATGCAGAAATCTATATAAAAAGTAATTTACACAAATAGAACAGAAAAAGTTATGTACAAAATTTAAAACCAATCAATTACTTAGTGAAGCAAAGGCGAGGAAGAGTTCTCTTCCTTAGCCAGAATCTACATGTTAGAATCTTCCTGAAGTTGCTAGTAGAAGGATTCCCGAGCAAGCGGTTTGTGGTACAGTTGAACTCAGTGGCCATTTTCTTTAAAGGTATGTCCAGATCCTTCAATAGTAGTCAAAGTAATAGTGCCATTTTCATGCACTTTCTAGATTTCATACGGTCCCAGCCAGTGAGTCTGAAGTTTTCCCGAAAAATCCTAAAACCTGGAATCGTATAGGAGTACCCAATCTCCTTCGTGGAAGATTTTCTTTTTGATCAGGGCATCGTGCCATTTTGCTCTTTGTTGTTGGATTAATGCAGTATTTGAAGAGTCGAGAGCCTAATTTCATCTAGCTTGTCAATTTGTTGTTATCAGTGTTTGTATTTCGAACTCTATTAGAAAGATGGGTTCCTTTCCAAATACTAGCTGATATGTTGAATAACTGATGGTGTTTCTCCACATCGTTCGGTATGCCCACAAGGCTTCTGGCAATCTTGTAGCCCAATCGCGTCTGTGTGATGCAATGGTTTTTGTTAATATTGCCTCTATGACTTTATTCATGCTCTCTACTTGGTCTTGTGCTAAATATGATAGTTTTTAATGTTGCAGCAATTTTATTACCTACAAACTGTGGTCCTTCGTCCATGATTATGTCTCTTGGGAGGCCATATTGTACAAATATCTGGAACAGGAAATGAATGACAGAGTCCTCTGTAGCTCTTGGAAGTGCCTCTGCTTTAACCCATTTGGTAACATACTCTATTGCTACCAAAATATATGTTTTCTGGTTTGATGATGGTTGATTGGACCAACAAAATCAAGCGCCCAACGCTCAAATGGTTTGATTACTAGCTGTGGGTTCAAAGGCATTTCGTCGAACTATCCAGGGCATCTTGATCTTTGGCAATTGTCACAGGCTTGAACAAATTTTTTCGCGTCTTTGAAGATTGTAGGCTAGTAATACCCTGTTTGCAGAACTTTGTGACCAGTTCTTTGATCTATGAAATGTCCACCACACGGTCCGTCATGACAGGGTTTCAGAATGTCAAATATTTTGCCTTCATGGACACATCTTCTAATGTGCATATCTACCCCTATATGAAATAGGTAGCCCCTAATCCAAGAAAATCGGTTACTATGTTGAACAATCTGTTTTTGTTCATTGGGGGTCAGATGCTTTGGTAATTTGCCTACTACTAAATAATTTGCAACATCAACATACCAGGGTGTCTTGACAGTAACAGTGAATAAATGTTCATCTAGAAATTGATCTTTGACTGCTGCTGCATCCACTGGCTTTGGCATGAATGAGAGAAAATCAGCTATAGAATGCTCTTTCCCAAGTTGATCTTTTATTGTGATGTCGAATTCCTGCAATAAAATCAACCATCTTGTTACTCTACCATCTGTAATTGGTTTATTTGCTAAATTTTTTATGGCTGAGTGATCTGTATATAAAACAACAGGATATCCACTGATATAATGCCTAAATTTATTTACAGCATGTATTACAGCTAAAAATTATTTTTCAGTAAAAGTATAGTTTAGCTCAACAGGAGACAAATTCTTGCTAATATAATAGATTGCATATGGTTTTTTGTCTTCTTCTTGCCCAAGGACTACTCCAATAGCTGTGTCCGAAGCATCGGATGAAATTTGAAATGGCAAGTCCCAATTTGGGCCTCTGAGCACTAGGGCTGTTGACACAAGCTTTTTCAGATCCTCAAAAGCACGGTCACATTTATCTATCTTAAAAAAATCAAAATTCCATGTTAGTGCGTATATAGGTGCATCTATTTGAGAAAAATGTTCTATAAATCTCCTATAATAACCAAAAAATCCAAGAAAACTACGTACCTCTGTTTGTGTGGTAGGAGTAGGTATTACCAAAATTATTTGAATTTTGGCCAGATCTACCTGTATTCCAGCTGTTGAGATATAATGACTTAGGATGAGTCCTTCAGTCATCATCATATAGCACTTTTCATGGCTCAAGCAGAACCTGGTGGCGATGCATCGTTGCAGCACCTTTTCCAATGTGTCTAGTGCTGGGTTGAAATCATCTCTGTATGGTGTGAAATCATCCATGTATACTTCGAGCCCTTCATTTATTAAATCTAAAACGTTGCTGAGGATGGCCCTTTGAAATGTGCCAGGGGCATTGCAGAGGCCAAAGGGTAGGACTTTGTAGGCAAATGTTCCCCAAGGACAAGTAAAAGTAGTTTTGTCCTAGTCTTCAGGGGCAACCTAAATCTGATTGTACCCACTGAAGTCATCCAAGAAAGAAAAGAATTTCTTTCCTGCTAATGTATCTAATACCTGGTCAATTAATGGAAGGGGAAAGTGGTCTTTCTGGGTTTCTTTGTTTAATTCTCTATAATCTACACAAATCCTCCACTTTCCATTCTTCTTTGGCACCACTACTAGCGGAGAGACCCATTTGCTATCAGAGACCAGATAAACAAAGTTTACATCCAAAAGTTTTTGTAATTCAGCTTTAACAATGTCTTCCAGGTGAAGGTTAAGCCTCCGTTGGGGTTGGCGAATAGTTCTCGCATCCTTTTCTGTATAAATGTGGTGTGTACATAGCTGGGGATCGATTCCCTTCATGTCCGGATAATCCCATCCAAAAGCTTCCTTGTATTTTCTCAGTAGTTGGACCAACTTCTCTTCTTTTTCAGGAGTCAGGTTATTATTGATGTTCAAGGTTTTTCCTGGCTCAATCTCTATATTTTTGTTGTTTGGAACAGAGGTAGTGGGTATTGTTTGATCATGAGTGTCTTTGAGAGGATCTTCTTCTAGTTCATTGTCAAATATTGCCTCTCTCATGTGACATTGTATGTGGGATCTGGATTCAGCTTGGTTAATGAAGTTGTTAATAACATCATCCTCTGTTTGATCTTTAAAATTGAGGGCATCTTCTATGGTTAATGGGGATCTAATGTTTTCTGTGAGGTATGATACAGGATGTTTGTTAGTTTTTATTATTGTTACACTTGGCTAGGCTAGAGAGTATAGGGCTAGATTCTTGATGTTACTCCCTCTAGTTATGGGCATAATGCCTTATCAGCAGCCAATGTAAGCATCAGTGGTCGCAAGACAAGGTCTGCCTAAAATTAACGAATGTCCATCGAGTCGGTTTTTGGGGTTTATTATCATAAAGTCGGCGGGATATTCCCAGGAATCAACGGATACCATGACATCATGTAGTGTACCTTCTGGCCTAACCACTAATCAGTCAGCCAGTTCTAATAAGGTGGAGGTTGGTTCTACTGATGTAATGCCCAGTTTTGACAAGTGGTGGTTGTTAAAATATTAATTGCAACCCTAAATCAACTAAGGCATTTGAAAAGGTTTGTCCATTGATTTGCACTAACACTATTGGATTTCCTGGGTCTTCATATTTGATGGGTGCTTATCTTCCTGATAACAGATCAGATAGGATGCCAACTACTTGGACTGTTGGGTTATTTGTTATTCTCCTCCTTCATTTTTTTATGCATAGCTCTTTGATGGTATTTGCATATATTGGGATATCTTGGATAGCTTGGAGGAGTGGAATTTTTATGTACAAATTCTTCAGTTCTCCCAGAATATCAAATTCAAGATGTTCTATAGGGCACGGTATGATTAATCTTTCTGGGAATGGGGGAGAAGATGTGGTTGCTTGGTCATGAGTTTGTTGTCTAACCACATCTTCTTCTTGTAATGGTTGTTCTATAGGTAACTGATTTTCAACTTAAACATTTTTATCTCCCTCGGATTCTATAATGCGCCCAGACCTTAATTGAAGTTCGTTGCACTCCCTTAGATCGGTTTCTAATTCTGGTGTTTCAATTATTTGAACGGATTGAACTGGTCTGTTATTTGGGTTCGGGTTCGGTTGGGCTGGGAGTTACGGTCTTAAGTTGGACTGGGAATTTTGTTGTAGTGATGGCAATGTAGGTTGAGGGGTTGGAATGGTTCCTACTGGTTGATTCATTGATCTTTGTCAGTTTGTCTGCCAGGCTTGAGTTTACGAAGTGGGAGGGGACCATTGTGTTGGATATGCATTGTTTTTCCAATATGGTGGGGCGTAGGGAAAATTTGGCTAATTAGATTGGCTTGCTTGAGACCATGGTGATGATGAAGGAAATGGTTGTTGTGACCAGTTTGAGAAGGGAGGTTGATTTTTCCAAATTGTATTATATTGCTGAGCATGATGTTGCAGAGTCTGGAAAGAAGAAGATGGATCGGGGAACATACCTGATTGTCGCGGCTGCCATTGACGGCGTTGATTAAGTAAGTACACAAGTTCTGGTTCTTCTTCCGCTTCTTTGTATACTACTTTCAAACTAGGAAGTGAGGGGCAGTTCTCCATAGAGTGGACTTTTGTACAAATAGCGCAAACTTGAACTGCATCTAGTGGGCACTCTTTGTGGCTGTGTTTCTTTTTGCATCTAGGGCAGAATATTGCCAGATTTTGCTCTGCTTCTACTTGTTTCTATTTCTCTTGCATAATATCGAGTTTTGTTGTCAAAGTCCCCAATATATCAGTTTTAAAATTCTCCAATAAATTTCTGATTTCTATGCGATTTACTCCTTCTCCAGAGATCTTATTGTCCCTTGTAAATCTGTCATGTTCCGCTGGTTTTAGCCTTCTGCTACCTCGTGAGCTCCTGATACATAAATCAATGATGTTAGCAAAATATTCTTGATAGATGTCTCCTTTTCCCATAATATTTAGAGTTTCAATCCATTGTTCCTTCATGCCTTTAATTAATGTTGTTTTTAATACATTGTCAGGTAAGGGTAATGATGCATAAGGAGATCTTTGAATATTATACTGAAAACGTTCAACGTATTCTTCTAGTCTCTCATTAGGTCTATCTACCATCTAAAATATTTCATCCTTTAACTCTCTATTCCTACAATAATCCTGAAATTTCTTCAGGAAAGCATCTTTCATCTGATCCCAATCATTTATAACACCTCCACCTAACCCCATAAACCATCGTAAAGTAGCTCGTTTTAATTTAGAGGGAAATAGTTTTAGCTTTTGGGGATCATTGGTATAGTTGTATCCCCTACACAGCACATCGAATTCAAACAAAAATGCATCTAGGTCTTCTGATGTTAGGCCATGGAATGTAGGGATGTGCTGGTGAGGAGTTGCCTTCATAGGTGCATTAACTAGAGTATCTACATTGGGATATTGCAGTGTGGAAGTTTGGGGGGTTTGCTGGTTCTGGGCCATTTGGTCAAATATGTGCCAATAAACTTCTGGGATTTCTAGGAGGGTATTCCTAGGCTGGTTAGAAGGAGCATAAATGGCCTTAACAGGAATGGCCTTAACAACACTTCCTTTGTCTAGGATGATGAGAGTTCCTAATGTCTGGGTGGATTTAGCTCTCGAGGTTCTTCAACTTCGTTCTAGATGATTTTTACAACACTTACCTTATCTAGGTTGTTTATGGCTGAATTATTCGAAGAGGAGATCTTGGTTCTTCAGTTTCCCCTGTTTCTCCTCTTCGCTCGCAGAGATTACTAAGGTTCCCTTCTTGCAATGATTTTGGGCTAGAATTCTCAATTTCTTGAAAATCTTGCTTCTCTGTTTGGCTGTGCACCTCAGCAAAGGCTACAGATGGTGATCCTGGGGCTTGAAGGGAACTAGTAGTTTGTCTAGAAGCAGCTTTTCTAGGTCCTACCGAAGGCTGAGATTCTGCTTTTTTGAGGATTTCGTCTATAAAGGTCGATTGTCCAAGGGTCACCAACCCCTTAGCTTTATCAAGCTTGGGTAGTGGTTTAAGATTCTTTTCAGACTTTTTCTGCTTAGTCATGCACACAAATCAAGTGTTGATTTCTACCCAAAATGACAAAAAGTCTGCAAGAAATCAGGCGGGGGAGCAGGGTTGTTACATGATCCGTACGTAGGTTCTTACCTTTCTTTTTTAAAACCCAATTCTCACCTAACAGGTACTTACATTACTCTCAAAAGAAACAAATCGCTACACTCTTCCGAGGCAGCGACGCCAAAATGTTGAGCAGTAAAAAGGGTATTTTTAACCTTTATTTACCCTACATGAATTGTCAATCTAGGTACGATTTGTTATCTCAAGAGTGTACTCAGTCTGAGGCAGTCACTTGTCAAGAGTAATGCTAGTAGTATAGTGCTTTTAAAAAGGTAAATAAATGCTGGAAACAAACTCTAAATGTAATGGCAAGAGACTGGAATGCTTTGTAACTAAATCATTCATTTAAGAAACTACAACACTCATCAGTCAAGGATACAGTAATGATAACTCTTTCCTTTGTAAACTAATGCAAATGAAAAGAAATCAAAGAGAAGATCTTCAATCTGGGAACTAGACAGAAATAGTCAAGGTTCACTACAGTTGCAGATCGTTTTGTTCACACCAAAGAAATTACTTGAAATGATAATTCAATTAACAGAAAAGGGAACAACAACTAATATATTGAAAAGATCGAACAACAAAGCTTTAACTTACAGGAATGAAATAAGCACCAATTGTAATCTAAAGGAATTGAGTAGCAATCTTTAACTAGTAAATGAATTGAATAGCAAACCAAGAATGGAACAGCAAGCTTAAGGAAGTCTACAAAATATTGAACAGCGAACTAAATCAAATGTAAACACACATTGAATCTAGAATGATGGAATCAGTAATCTGAGTTTAGCATAATAAATATTAACCATAGTTATAAGGTAACAGCAATTGCAGTTGCAATGGAACGGTAATCCGAATGAACAACAATCACAATTAGAGGTAAACTGTAGCTAAATGAACAACAATACCAATCTGTAAATGAACCGCAGTGTTACTCTATAAATGGACAGTAAATGAACAACAATGTTACACAGTAATGTCAATCTGTAAAGGAATAGCAACACGATATGATTTCAGAATGAATAGCATAACATTTTAGTTGCAAATGATAAGATTACTTTTCAAATACGAATTAAATATCACAGAGCCAATAAATTAAATGACAAGGAACAATAGATTACTAAATGAAGTAAGTAAAAGAAATCAAACCACAAACGACTTGTAATCGGAAAATAATGGTACAGAAAGCAATTGATCCACTAGGGTTGGGCCCTTAGCCACTAGGGATGCACTACTACGGTTACTCCAGAATCAAAGACGGAACATCAACGAAGTTTATATATTAATCATAAAAACAGAGTTACAGTAATTACTCTTTAAAGAGAGTCGATGATCAAAGTTCAGTTTGCAACAACAAATTCTATAAAACAACAATAGTCCGCCCTTTGGGCTAGCATCGTTGTCCCTTTTTATAATGACTAGGCGGAAATACCAAAGATACAAATATTCTTAAGGTAGTGATACCTCAGGATCAAAGGATCCTGAGGGATTCGCCATATCGTTAACCTTCAGTTATCTCTTCATCCTCTTGCATTGATATCGCGTTTCTTCTTCCTTTTCCTGGCCCATTCGCTCCGATCTAGATTACCTCGTCTGGATGTGGTTCCCTGTCAAAGGGACAGAAATTTTTTTTGCCTTGTCTTTTCCTCTGAAATGGCGATCTTCCATTTTCTTCATTTTCTTCATAAAAAGAGGTAATAGTTAGTCATTTTACGCTAATCACAAATATCTTTAACTTTATGATAATCCTTCATCATATGCCCATCTTAGAATATAGAAAAGTTATGAATTAAAGGAAAAGATAAAGAAATGAGTGGCAATTACATACCTTTCTAATCCTCAACACCTTCTTCTCCTTAGCTAGATCCTTCTTTTTCTGTTTTAATTCTTGAATTTCAAATTTCTCTTTTTCGGACTCAACTAATAGGTTTATATAATCTTTTAAGGTGAGTAACTATGAACTTCGACCCAAATGAAGACTTCCTGATGTTCCTTTCTTTTTTTCATTGACACTCTCTCTACCTGTAGCTTTAAGAAACCAAGTAACTTCTCCACCCCTCCCACCTACATGTCATTGCTTGGTACTTCCCTTTTAGAATTTGAGGAATTTGATTGTACTATATTGTTATCTTCATCTAATGCCTCATTATGAAATTCATCTTCTTCCATTCATCTGTTGTCCACAAAAAATGAACAATTTCATTGTTCAAACTATTGGTTGTGAATGCATGTTCGTGCTTTGTTCATTGGTTATTGAGATACTATGTTCATTCCAATTAACCACGGATTCTACCAGCTATGATGGTTGGGTTACTTGGCTTGGCAATGTCAATTGGTCATTGTTTCTTCCTAGTGCAATATTAATAATTTCATTTTCAAATACATCTTCATTGTCAACTTCATGTTCAACAATTTCATTAACAATATCAACAGTATAAGTTTCATGTGCTTGAATTGGTAGAACAATCTCCATGTTATTGTGAATTTGTTCATGATTATACTATGTTTCACATACATGTTCATCATCACCACCATATAAGTGTCCTTGAGAGAGGGAAATCATATTACTAGTTGCAACCACATCATCATGTTCATCTACTTCTTCTTGCACTTCAACACCTGTTTGGACATGCCCTTCTTCCTGAACATCCACATGAAATGTCTTGCTACAACTAGTATCATGCATAAGAGTGTCACAATTGAGTGGCCAGATTCTTATACTCTTAAAGCCAACCTTGATATTTGATGGTGTTAGAGCCCCTTTAAACACTTTACTTGCAAGCTCTGCTAGCTCAAACATTTTGACCTCAACCCCTGGATTCTTTTCCATCCATGAAACACGCTCTAACCTGAAATAGTTCTTGAAAGGGACAAACACACTAACATCAAGGGTTTCAATCTGTGACTGGTACGAGCAGGCAATATTAACAGGTTGATGCCCAAATTGTTTGTTTCTTTAATTATTTATACAACAATGTGGCTTCCATGTCCATATAATATCAATAGGTGTTTGTTATTAGGTAAGACACCACATGGTAAAGATGCAGCAAAGTGACAAAGCCAATTTACAAAAAAAAAAAAAAAAATTGTCATACATGCATGGGGATGTGGTGTCATGCATGGACTTAGTTCAAATTTTGTATATAGGTTTTCAGTTAATTTTTACCTTTGAATAGATAAAATATTGGGATTGACACAACACAGAATAGTTATCCACTCCCTTCTCTTAGGCAAAATATTTGGCACGTTTCGGCTCCCTCTCTTGGCAATTAGGGTTTGATGAGCCCTAATTGTACTGATCTGAATGTCAGGAATGATGTGCCCAAGTAGACTTGTAACACATGTACAATGTTTCATGCTTGCAGCTGGGGTTTAAAGATTGAGAAAAATAAGTTCCATCTTAAGGATTGATCACCAAGGGTGGTTGATCGACACTTGGGTGATCCGAGGCCCATAAGGGATGGAAGTATGTTTCCGATTAGTAAGCTCCATTTCCATAACTAGAACTTGGAGGTTGGTCCATATCATAGTAACACTCAGCTCATGTTTACCCTAGAGATCTTTTAAAATCGGGTAAATGTGGGATGGGGTGGTTACAACAAGCTTATCCCAATTTTTGTGCCAAACTTCTTAGAAATCTTGTTGTACTTTTCTCCCTCAATTCATGTGCCACAATAGCCCTGAAATGTGTGTAGAAAACCCCTCAAAGTCATGCTCAAAATCCCCCTTGAATTTTTTGTTGTTGTGTGAATTCCTTTCCTTGAAATATGTGCCATAACCCTCGAAATGTCTAAATGTTTTCTGCTATACATGTAGAATTTTCTCTACAAATCAGCTAGCTCAATGATATCATGTAGAAATTTCACCTGCAGATCAAACTGATATATGCAATGTACTAAAGCATAATACTAGATCTACATCTACCATAAACTTTGCAGAAGCTTAATCTACCATGAGCAACATCAAGCATGAACACATATAACTAATAATAAGGAATCAATCACACATAACATAGAATATATCACTAGGGAAAGCACCAGCATAAAACCCCAACACTATATTATCGATCAAGTGGAAATCCTCAACAACATACAAAAAGAATCAGCTCAAAAGCTATCTTGCTCTCTCTGTACTCTGATGATGTAGATCATAGACTACCTAGGCCTTAATATATAGGCCACAAGTCCTCCAATCCCCTATTTCCTTGCGCAATTTTGATTGGGGTCCAATTACATAACATGTAGGAATTGGCCCAAGTCATACTTGTTGTCAACCTCAGGTCCAACTACGCAATCCTTGAGGACTCAAGTTCCTCCTGCATGCAAGGAATATTGACTAGAAATGTCCTAGCATCTGATAGTACATTGTCCCTCATCTGATCTCAACTGGGTCTCTGTCTGAACTGCCATGCATCAGTTATCCATGAGAGAATACTCAGTTATCTGAAAATAATACTTTCTTCGATTGGTTGTCTTCTCATAAGGAAACCCTAAGATCTAATCCTTGAAATTTAATCTTAGCCATTGATCTCAAGTGTCAATATATATCTCTCATTTAACTACTTATGTCACTTAGACTTTAATACTCATAAAGGCACTTTATCACCTCATCACCTTTTTCATTAATTAGACCAAAAAGTCACTTGTGACTTTAATTCTCATAAATTCATTTCAACTTTATTTCTCACAAAGTTAAGTCAAGGGGCATGTTGGACACTTTTTCCTAGGCATGACGCCATGCCTTAGGAAACAACTATCATTGCTACATTTTTTCTAACAAATTTTAAAATTTAAATTTAACTTAGCACACTTTATAGTTCTTTGTGTATTATTTTTCACCAATATTTGACTTGGATTTTAAATTATGATTCACCTTATCTTTTACCATTCCGGGTTTCTTTCTTCACTTAGACATTTTGTCTTTCTCTTTTATTTATTTATTTTATCTTTTACCATTCTGGGTTTCTTTCTTCACTTAGATATTTTGTATTTCTCTTTTATTTATTTATTTTTTTTCTTATTAGAGGGGAATCAATAACTATAAAATGCAAACATTTCTACCATTAAGGATCACATGGATCAAATGGCAATGTTGCTAAGAAAATTCACCGGAGTGATATGATATCCCACAAACCATTTTGAGCAAGGTTAGCAAAGATTCGAATTGCATTGGGTTGCATTATCGCCATGAGTCTCAACCACTAAGGATGCCCTTGACAAGGACTTTTCACTTTTCTCTTGATTTAAACTAATGGGTTAATTTTATAACCCTTTAACTGAACCTTGGAATGCACATTTGATAATAATATTTGAACTTCCTAAGAGTATATCTTAATAACGTAAATACTTTCACCCATTATTTACTAATATCTCCACATTATTCATTTTTTATTTACAACTTGGCACTTTATTGAAAATAAGTCAGTTGGGTTTATCTTGAATGGTTAGGAGGAATGATTACTATCCTCCCCTCCTCCTAGCATGTGACATGATAAACTCATATTGTTTATATTGTTGTAATGGCTTATAAAAAAATTCACCCTTTATTTACCAATATTTCCAAATTATTCACTTTTTATTTACAACTTTTCATTTTATTCAAGTTACCTATTTTCATGTTATTCACTTTTACATTACTAATCATAAAACTTATCCTACATATAAAGAGAGATTTTTTTTTATTCCTCCACATAAAGAGAGAATTATATTTTTTTATTCCTCCAAGCAAAATTCATCCACTTGGAATCTTTCCATTGACTTGATATTCTTCACTTGTACTTTAAAGCACTTGGAAACTTCCCTTTTTACGTACATTTTTCTACCATGTGCATGGAAATTCATTTTACCTATGCCAACTACTAAATATTTGTTTTATTTAACAATTTTTCACATGCACTTAAAAGCACTAGGGCACCCTTTTTTATTTTTATCGAATATTTTGGGCCACGAGACTAAAAATTATTTGCAGAATTTATTTCATTTTATTTTATTTTTAAATCCACAAGAAAAATAAATTTGATCAAGATCATTGGAGCTACCAAAAAATATTGTACGTGAGCAATGGAAATAACTCTAATGCCAATTAGAGTGAACAACTTGGTGACTTAACCTAAGCATCCATTGGAGTTAACATCTTAGTCACTTCACCTAAGCATCCATTATAACAAGGACAAATCCATATATTCCTTAAGGATAAATAATTATTATTAATTATTGATTGACATGTTCATGTGATATAATGGGTGTACATAAAGATACATGTAAGTGGTGATAAATCTTTTCCTCGGGAAAGGGCATGACTTATCATTATTACATGTTAATGATTTAATTACATAATAATTACCCTATGACTATTTTACATTATATGTATTTATTACATAATGATAAAAGAGCTAATATACCTTAGATATATTGGACATGGCTTTTGTTTCACTTGATATGCAATTATGGTGACCTTGTTCTATATGGCCTTTGTTCTGCACCATATTGGTTGCACTTAGAATATTTTTGCATTTCTATTTTATTTTGTCCTTCATCTTGTATTTTCTCCTTTGCGAGCTTGTTCAACTACCTACTTATGTTGATGGTTTCAATTATAGCTGTGATTTCACACTTACCTCTACAAAACTAGTAGAGAAAAGGAAAATATGAGTAATGAAAAAAGTAACGTAGGAACAAGTACCATAAGTAGTATAAACGAAGACAATTAAGGGAGGAAAATCATAGGAAAAGGCATGTGTGAGCTAATCTTTTCTTGAGGTGTAGTTTGCTTCAATCTACAGAAAATGTCAACAATTCCTACATCTCAAATTCACATCAATTTGTATAATCCAAACTCAAATAAATGCAAAATTCAGTGAAGCAATGAAAACCCATTTAGGTAAACCTTGTTTATGAATCTTCCTATCTGGTTGAAAATATGATATAAGTATCATGTGTTTTCATTACATCCTTAGTGCTTTCTTACTAAAACTACACTTTACATAACCTGTTATCCAAACTAGCCCTCAAGCTTCCATTTATGGATTTTGGTGGTCTACATACAATGTATATTATAGAAATGCCTTGAGCACTTAAGCTACAATCCCATTACAACTTTATGTGGTCATCCTTGTATTTAAGGATTTAAAGCAAGGAAGGTAGACCTTACCCTCTCCATCACACATGGAACATCCTCTAGAAACCAAAGTATGTATGTTGATACACCTCTCTGAAAGTCAATCATTTAGGGCATTAATGGCACCAATATCAATGATACCATCATGAATATATTACGCCAACAACACATGCTTTGACAATCATCAATGGTCTTATGTCAATGACGCTAGTATCAAAATGAACCACCAAAACCAACAACTAGAACAATGACACGCACATCAATGACAATTGCATCAATGATATTGATAGCATAGTCCAAACTAACAACTAGGGATTCAATTGATATTATCAACAAATTTATTAGAATCACCAACAACAAAATAACCATTAATAGAAAATCCAACAATATTAGCACCAATAGAAATTTCAATGACAATAATAGCATCGGCATCAACAATATAAGCACCCACAATAGTAACTTCATTAATCACTTTATTAAAAGAAAATCAATTATGATTACAATGGGGCTAATAGTCTTAGCATTAGTGAAACTCACTAGCATAAACAACTAAAATAATAGAACCTACATAAATAACATTGTCAATGACATCACCAATGGCAACAAAGACATGAAAATCATCATAAGTGGCACTAACAATAGAAGAAACAAGACTTGCTAACCTAGCCACAACACTGACAATGTCAACATTGGTGAAAGAAACAACAATGGCATTCATACTAGGCAAGATATAATATTGATGTTAAGTGCACCCAAGGCTCTCCGAATTCACTCATCTGGCTAAGCCGACCCACATTAGAAAGTGGAACCATTGGGGACAAGTAAATAGCAAATTCCATGAAATGAATCAAAGCAAACATTGAGCCACCATCAATGATAGATAAATATAAAATCATGTTATGTTAATCAAATAAAATATTTGAACCAATCTAACCAAAATCATACCTAGAACTTTTTCTAGTGACATTCCTTCAAAATCCATGCATTGAATAAATGGACATGGTGCTAAAATCATGCTACTCTCTATCTTGCTTACTTTGGTCCCTCAATACCTCTCTCTTCAGTTTAGTTTATCATGGATCGATACCCTCTGGCAAAGGCATGAGTGGTAGGAGGAAAATCATCCCCACTATTTTAAAACCTTATATCTCTTTTAGTTTACCAAAATGATGAATTATACTTAGCTTCCTTACCAGATTCATGCTTAGAATATTTATATTTCATTATATAATGTATATTAAACATTGAACTAAAAGGCTAAAACTATATTCCTTGGGAGAGTAGCCCATTAAGGTGTAAAATCCCAACTATTATAGATATTTGCCTCCATATATTACAAATAGGTCATAAAGTAAGTTAATATAAATCCAAAATGATAGAGTCACTCAACTTGATGGTTGTTAGACATACTTTAATGTTACCACTAGTACAAGAGCTACTAAGACAAGTAGTACAAATGGATTCCATAGGAGAAATCTAAAATGAAAAAACGCAAAATCAATAACACTAAAATGATAGGAACCATTGGAGAAAGATCAATATTGTTTTGGTGTTTATCCTTTCTTGTCTTCCCATTGTCAAAGCTTTCACAATTGCCACAACTCTCAAAACATGAGGATGCATTATGTCGGCAATTTTATAGATGGACGATTGAGATTAGTGAGATGGATAGTCAATATGGATTAGCCATGATCTATTAACCTTTTTAGAAGCTTTCATATATCAAATGTAATGCATTAATTCACTTCATTGTATATCCCATGACTTCACTTAATTGTATATCCCATGTAATTCATGTTTCAAGAACTTAAAATATGTTGACATGCAACGCATTACTTCACTTCATTGCATATTCCATGTAATTCATGTTTCGAAAAATTAAAATATGTTGACATTTGACTCTTTGAAATTTGATAAATAATTATAAGTTATTTTTGTTATCATTACTTACCCTTACTAATGCTTTGTATCCAACGACCATCAGTTCATATCATGTTGGGGATGACTCTCTAACTAAATTCATAACTCAGTCTATCCAATGGGAGGTCCCTTGGATTATGGTTCAACTTCACTTTTCCCTACCTAACAAGATTGATTATTGATGGTTGTAGGTATTGTTTTTGCATTAATACTAAGTCCATTAGACTGTTAAACCATATTCTTGTATCCTTGTTAAACTTGCATACTCATTGCACTTGAGGCTACACATATTATGCTCATTCCATCATGAGGGATGAAACATGTATGATTCTATACACACAATATCTACACTTGATAACTCTTGCTACACTGAAAGTAGGGACTTGCTATGTTGTATTCCATCTATTTAATTCTAGGTTTCTTCCATTCTCACATGATTATTGTTTGTTAGATTAATTGCATATAAATATACAAAAAACATTACTAATAATTCCTAGTGTGTTTCCTGAGTCTTTAGTGTTATGTGACCATAGGGATGTACAAAGACAGATGGATGGAGTTTCTCCTAATCATTTGGACTCCAAGAGTCAAATTTACACCAAAATTTGGGGATTTATAAGGTTTCCAATAATATTTAGATGACTTGTTTATCAAGTTTTGTTCCCACATTACCTAAATACCCAAATTCGAATTATAATATTTAAGTGTTTTCTCATGTTTTCCCTTTATTCTATGTTTTCAACTAGATGTTCAAGTTCAATAAAAGGTTTTTCCTTTAGAATTTCTAGATCGCATATAATATGTTACAACTCTAGTGTCTTTGTCTTTTGATAACTCTTTTATTTTGTGGTTTTTATTCCTTTTTTATGTTCTCATTCTCCTTCGTCCCTTTTGGAACTTTCGGATAACATGTCTCTTTTCTCTGCCCAATGGAGGTGTAAGGAGGGGTTATTTTCCTAAGCTTGAATGTTCCTTCTTTGAACTAATTATACAACTTAGAACTTGTTTTCACTGGTGCCTATGTGTGCATAATTTATAATTGATTCAACTTGCACTTTAATTTTAGATTGATATTTCTTTGCTTTCTTAGATATCCTCTTCTTCTTGTAAACCAATTGAACCCATCCATTGTTTCGTTGTTGAAGGGAAAGTATTTATTTGGGTATATGTTGCAAAATGGTCATACTCATGACAACCATTGCACTTGAAGGAATGTTGCTTGTAATCTAGTTGTTGAATATGGGTCCAACTATCCAACTACAATTTAATTACTTATAGGAGACCAATGCCTAGATCTAATTCTACTCAAATTCAAGTACATGAGAAGATAACCAATTTCAACTATAATTGTGTAAAAGAATTACAACCTTGTTACTAATTGCCTTAAGATTTCCCCATACCATAAGTTTAGGGTAAAACAATATAGGTGAACCTAAGATAGGATAGTAGGGGTAGTTTCTCTGTTGGATCAAATTCAACAATCCATGTATTTTGGCATAAACCATTGGAACGTAGAAACTAAGGACCACTTTTAAATACAATGAATTGGCCATTGTTGAATTAGAAATAGAACACAAAAATATTGTTAACTCAAAAGTAGAACTGCAATCCTCCTTCCATGTGATCTGAATCTTGGAGACTAACATCTAAGAGGCTTGAATGTCATGAAAAGAGAGAACAAGACAATAAAAAATAGACAATATGATAAAAACCTTATTCATTTTTAAATAGGAAGGATAACATTATTACATCTACATAAAATCCTCAATGTCCTTAGTAAAGGTGAGACCCAATATTTATAGTATTTTAGGTACGTTGAGTTACATCATTCAACACAATGGGTAGATACTATGGGAATTTTCATGGGTGGATACTACTTTCCATTTGGATCAATCCTCCCCCCTTAGGAAGAAATTGTCCCCATTGCATCAATTTCCCTCATTAGAAGCTTATGTTGGTTGTGGCTCCCTATCAGCTAGTTTCCTTGATGAAGAAGATATGAGTCAATAAAGAGAAAAGTTTTATGTGGTTAACCCATAATTGTGGATTTTTAGATGACCCATAACCAAGTGTTGTTGAAGAAAAAAAATTGTGTGGTTAACTGATAATTGTGGGTTTGGAAATTGACCCATAACCAAGTGATTACAATGTGCCAAGTGCTAATAAAACGAGTTTTATGTAATTAACAGTGGAAAGCTTTATATACAATGGAAAGCTATATGTTTTTTATTATGTTTGTGCTCTTCATGGATTTCATAGCATCTTCAACTATGAAACTAAAGCACCCAAATTTTGTCATCTTCCGCGTTCCTTCTTTAATATATAACAGATGAGTTCCTTGAGATTGATACAGATTTTATTTTTGCGATATTATTTTGAGTAGTGTCGATCGGTGTATTTCCCTCATGGATAGGTTCAGGCATCAATGATAAGCTATAAATATCACTATATGTTGTACCTGATATATTGTTGTTTGGTTTCCCATGTTACATTTGTTAATTAATATTATTCATATTCTCTTATTGATCATCATGTGTTTTGCCTAGTAATTGATTTGCAATAGTATCGATGGCTGTAATGCTACCTAGATCATGGGAAACTGCCTTTATGAATTTCTTTACTTATAATGGTACTACTCGTAACTTCGGTGTACCTATGTTGGGATAGGGGAGGGACGCCATTACCTGTGCACTCTCCCTTGCACTTTGGCTGCTGACATGGAGACTTTGTTTCTTCCATACAGCACTTGTTGACTGGAACATGCCATGTGTTGTGATGGGTGCATGCATTAAATAAACCCTTGTTCCCGCCATCTAGGGTTTCCTCAAGCGCATTTTGTGTCATGTCTTCGATGCCCTGTGTTATCTTGTTTGGGCCTTATGTGTGGGCAATGCTCTCTATTGACAATGGCTCCTCTCAGCTCTAGTACTAGTTCACCTGGCCTGCCATTCTAGCACTGCTCACTGGGAAATGTTGTTTGCAATGGTTTGTTTCTCATTTAGGGTTTAGGTTGTGGTTTCTTTACCTATTTCGAGAGAGATTTAACATTGGCAATGTTTTTGTTTGTTCTGCTTTGTTGGGGGTTTACAAATACCTTTGTTGTTATTTCATCCTCGTGACCTATTGTTTGCGAAGTAGCTAGTGGGAGATTCGAGAAAGTTTAGTGTTCGACATGAAATTTTCGAGGTCCATGAAGGTAAGTCTTGAAATTCATGGGTTTTTTTGCGAATTTTCTATAATTTTTTTAGGGTTTTTCCCAAATGCTAATTTCTTTCTATGTTTCGAAGTTTGTGTTGTAGGTAATTTGTATCGTTGTCACAGAATATGTATGCAGAGGTTTGGGGCAAGGTTTGGACATGGTGGTGGCTTCTATGTCTCTCTGGTAGGATTCTAAATCCTACTAGCCACTATGTTTTTCAACACTTAAATTTAATGTTAGGAATTTAGCTCTTGTTGCACTGTTGTGTTTTTCAACACTTCAATTTGTTGTTGGGAATTTAGCTCTTGTTGCATGGTTTATAGTAGCAGGTTTATGGTTATTCATTCATTGGTTTAGCTCTTTTTGATGCCATGGCTATCTTTATATGTTTCTTGTAGTGTTGCTTGTAAGGTTGAAAACATGTTTCTGCTTTCCTCTACTTCTGAGAAGTATTTCCTGCACTTTCTCCCTCTGTTACAATTTTTGCTTTCTTGTAGTGTTGCTTGTTGTGTCCTATTTTATAGAAGGACATAAAAAATCTCTGTGATTCCAAGAGAATTATATTTATCATATATGTGGTTTGGGTCACCAACTTGGTGCCTGTCAAAAAAAATAATGGGGGTTACGACCCTATGTTGATTTCAGAAACTGAAATAGAGCCTCCCTCAAAGAGAATTCCTGCACTTTCTTCCTTTGTTATGATTTCTGCTTTCCTCTACTTCTAAGAAGGACCTGAACTTTGTTCCTCTGTTATGATTTCTACTTGCTTGTAGTGTTTCTTATAGTGTTTCTTGTTGTGTCCTATTTTAAGAAGGACATAAAAAATCTTTGTGTTGCCAAGATAATTATCCCTGTCAGATATGTGGTTTGGGTCACCAACTTGGTGCCTGTCAAGAAAAAGAATAGGGGTTACGACCCTATGTTGATTTCATAAACTCAAATAGATCCTCCCTCAAAGATAAATCCTGCACTTTCTTCCTCTATTATGATTTATGCTTGTCTCTGCTTCTGAGAAGCATTTCCTACACTTTCTTCCTCGGTTACGAAAACCTTTTGATATTGTCTATCCCCTGTGGAGTTCTTTTTCGTATGGTCATTTTGGAGGAAATTATGTTCATGCTCTTAACTTAAAAACCCTCCAATACATAAACCAACAGAAGGAAAACTTACTCTATTGAGATCGTGTAAAAACATGAACCTGTACCTGTAAGGAAAGAGCACAGCTACCAGCTAACAATCTAGCTTTATATTCCCACCAGCCAGCTGCATCTTGACTTTACACATCAACTTACAAATCTTCCTTCTATACGTCTTGACAACACATGGTAAAGGACAGTTCGAAGGTGGCCTATCTATAATGGATTCGTTATCACCTCTTTGAGACAATATTGCCTCATTTCCTTTTTAAACGTAATTTTGGTTTTGTCCTCCATCTTCATGAAATCTACAAATGATTATCCATCATCTACAAAACCTTACTCTCTCAAAAAATTTAATAGTTGTTCCTCTCTTTTTATGAGTTTCTCCACTTCATCTTTTGAGATCTATTCTCCTACTTCAGCATGGAAACTTCCACAAGTCACCATTGTTATTTTTGATTCCATGACTATCTTTATATGTTGCTTGTAGGGTTGAAAACTTGTTTATGCTTTCCTCTACTTCTGAGAAGTAATTCTTGCACTTTCTTCCTCTTTTAGGAAAACCTTTTTGGACTGTCTATCCCCTGTGGAATTCTTTTACTTATGGTCATTTTGGAGGAAAATTTGTGCACGCACTTGAATTTGAAACCCTTCATATACATAATCAGTTTTACCACCATAAATCATCTTTTTCCCTTCAGATGCAATGGGCATATCTTCTTCTACCTCTGGTTCTCTCAATAACGTTGATTTTTTATCACCTCTATGAGACAATATTGCCTCATTTCATTTTTAAATATAATTTTGGTTTTGTCCTCCATCTTCATGAAATCTACAAATGACTATCCATCTTTATTCACTTGTTTGTCATTTAATTATTCTCTTGGTTTGTAGATGCTTTATTTGGCTTGTAGATGCTTCATCGCACATGCACTATGTTTGTATTCTAAGTTAACTTACAACAAATGAGTTTCATATGTGGTGTGAGGTTAGGTGCTTTTATTGTTCACTGTTTCATGGAATTTTCATATTAAAACAAGTGACTTGTTCAAGATTTCATTATTCACTCGTTTTTCATTTAATTAACAACTCATTTGATTCTTGTTGGTGCTTTATCATTTAATTAACAACTCAATTAATGCTTGTTGATTTCATTATTCACTCATTTGTCACTTAATTTTTCTCTTGGATTGTTGATGCTTCACCACACATGCATTATGTTTGTCTTCTAAGTTAACTTACAATAAATGAGTTTTGATATGAGGTGTGAGGTTAGGTACTTTTATTGTTCACTGTTTTATATCATTTTCATATTAAAATAAGTGACTTTTTCAAGATTTCATTATTCACTCGTTTTCCATTTAATGAACAACTCGGTTGATTCTTGTTGATGCTTTATCATTTAATTAACAACGCAATTGATGATTTTGTTATTCACTCGTTTGTCATTTAATTATTCTCTTGGCAAGTTGATGTTTTATTTGACTTGTTGATGCTTTACCACACATGCACTCTATTTGTCTTCTAAGTTAACTTACATTAAATGAGGTTTAATATGAGGTGTGAGGTTAGGTACTTCTAATGTTCGGTTTTTTATGGAATTTTCATATTAAAATAAGGGACTTGTTCAATATTTCATTATTCACTCATTTGTCATTTAAATAGAGACTCAGTTGATGCTTTATCATTTAATTAACAACACAATTGATGCTTGTTGATTTCGTTATTCACTCGTTTATCATTTAACTATTCTCTTGCCATGTTGATGTTTTATTTGGCTTGTTGATGCTTCACCGCACATGCACTCAGTTTGTCTTCTAAGTTAACTTACTTTAAACGAGGTTTCATATGAGGTTTAAGGTTAGGTACTTTTAATGTTCACTATTTTATGGAATTTTAATATTAAAAGAAGTGACATTTTCAAAATTTCATTATGCACTCATTTGTCATCTAATTAGAGACTCAGTTGATGCTTGTTGATGCTTTATCATTTAATTAACAACACAACTGATGCTTGTCGATTTCATTAATCACTCATTTGTCATGTAATTATTCTCTTGGCTTCTTGATGTTTTATTTGGCTTGTTGATGGTTCACCGTACATGCACTTTGTTTGTATACTAAGTTAACTTACAGTAAACAAGGTTTCATATGAGTTCTGAGGTTAGGTATTTTTACTGTTCACTGTTTATGGAATTTTCATATTAAAATAAGTGACTTGTTCAAGATTTCAGTATTCACTAGTTTGTCATTTACTTAGAGACTCAGTTGATCCATTTTAATGCTTTATCATTTAATTAAAAACACAGTTGATGCTTGTTTATTTTTTTATTCACTCATTTGTCATTTAATTATTCTCTTAGCAAGTTGATGTTTTATTTGACTTGTTGATGCTTCACCACACGTGCATTTTATTTGTCTTCTAAGTTAACTTACAGTAAACGAGGTTTCATATGAGGTGTGAGGTTAGGTACTTTTACTGTTCACTATTTTATGGAATTTTCATATTAAAAGAAGTGACTTGTTCAATATTTCATTATTCACTCGTTTGTCATAATATTTACAACTCGGTTATAAATGTGTTGTAAATCATTTGGTTATAAAGGCATAAAGAAAATCCCATTTTCATTCTCATATAAGAATTCTCCATTATAATAGACTATAGATGTTCCTTCTAAAATGGATTTTGTTGACAATTCCGCAAACAGTATGAAATAAAACAAACTAGGTTGTAAGCCAAAATCTTTATGTGACAAGAAAAAGAGACAAAATCCAAAATCCACATCATAATGTGGTTACAACCAAAAACATATGACACCCCTATTCTTTATCGCCTTGAGAGTCTTCAATGTCAAAACTCCCTTAGTTACCTTCTTAAGCCAAGTAGGTTGGCCTACCTAAAAAGGGTTGATTAGGATATGGTTGATTGTTTCCATATGATTGAGTCAAATTTACACCTTCCAACCATGGAGGAATTGAGTACCCATAGCTCACATTTGTGCTACTAACCCCTGCATTAAGTGGAGGTGTGTGATGAGCATACATAGAATTGACACCTCCACTGGTAGGTATAAGGAAAGTGGGTAAACCCCCATTTTGATAATGACGCACTTGAAATCTTATGAGGTCTTGGAATAATGGTGTATTATCTGCAATATTGTCCAATGTATTTGACATAATCCTGGTTTCATCAACTGTGCTTGCATCATTTTCAACCATATTGGTCATCCCTTATTCCTTTTCAAGCATTTGTTTAGACTTTCTTGATTCCTTTTCCTATCTTGCCACTTGTTTTTGTTTGTCCTTCTCTTACCTTGCTTTCTCTCTTTCAATCCTTTCATCTTCTCGACATTGTGCTACAACAACCCTTGCTGCCTTCTTCTCCTTCGCTAGATCCTTCTTTTTCAGTTTTAATTCTTGAATTTCAAATTTCTTTTTTTTGGACTCAACTAATAGGTTTATATAGTCTTTTGAGGTGAGTAACAGTGAACTTCGGCCCAAATGAAGACTACCTGATGCTCCTTTCTTTTTTTCATTGACACTCTCTACTGGTATCTTTAAGAACCGGCCAAGTAACTTCTCCACCCCTCCCACCTACATGTCATTGTTTGGTACTTCCCTTTCAGTATTCAAGACAATTGATTGAACTATATTGTTATCTTCATCTGATGCCTCATTATATAATTCATCTTCTTCCATTGATCTATTCTCCACAAAAAATGAACAATTTCATTATTCAATCTGTTGGTTGTGAAGGCATGTTCGTGCTTTTTTCATTGGTTATTGAGACACTATGCTCATTCAAATTAACCATGGATTCCACCAACCATGATGGTTGGGTTACTTGGCTTGGCAATGTCAAATGGACATTGTTGCTTTCGAGTGCAATATCAATAATTTCATTTTCAAATACATCTTCATTGTCAACTGCATGTTCAACAATGTCATTAACAATATCAACAGCAGAAGTTTCATGCGCTTGAGTTGGTAGAACAATCTCCATGTTACTGTGAATTTGTTCATGATTATATTATGTTTCACATACATGCTCATCATCACCACCATATAAATGTCCTTGAGAGAGGGAAATCATATTACCAGCTGCAACCACATCATCATGTTCATCTACTTCTTCTTGCACTTAAACACCTGTTTGGACATGCCCTTCTTCCTGACCATCCACATGAAATGTCTGGATACAACCAGTATCATGCATAAGAGCGTCACAATTCAGTGGCCAGATTCTTATAATCTTAAAGCCAACCTTGATATTTGATGGTGTCAGAGCCCTTTTAAACACTTTACTTGCAAGCTCTACTAGCTCAAACATTTTGACTTCAACCCCTAGATTCTTTTCCATCCGTGAAACATGCTCTAACCTGAAATAGTTCTTGAAAGGGACAAACACACTAACATCAAGGGGTTGCAATCTGTGAGTGGTATCAACGAGCAATGATAATAGGTCGATGCCAAAATTGTTTGTTTCTTTAATTATTTATACAACAATGTGGCTTCCATGTCCATCTAATATCAATAGGTGTTTGTTATTAGGTGAGACACCAAATGGTAAAGATGTTGCAAAGTGACAAAGCAAATTTAAAAAAAAAAAATAGGCATCCATGCATGGGGATGTGTTGCCATGCATGCACCTAGTTCACATTTTGTATATAGGTTTTCAGTTAAATTTTACCTTTGAATAGATAAAATATTGGGATTGAAGCACCAATTGCATTGACACAACACAGAATAGTTATCCACTACCTTCTCTTAGGCAAAATCTTTGGCACATTTCGGCTCCCTCTCTTGGCAATTACCCGCATGCCACAATTCCTTCCTACCTGTAAACATGTCTCGTCACAGTTCCATATATGGTATGCACCATAAGAATGTTTATCATGTGCACTAGAAAGAGTTTCATAGAACTTACATACAACTGTAGGGCACAAATTTAATGCTTCGTCTCTGTCAAGTCCCTTAGTTCTATGCAATACAAGGTATGGAAGCCTTTTTTTAAACCCAAACCACCATGATTTACCAGGAAACCCATATTTGAATGAGTTTGGCCTCCCTTGACAGATTTGAGCAACTGTGGATTTGAGGTTTATCAACTCTAGCTTTTTATTGCCTGGATTCAACCTCAGGCTGAAGGAAGGCAATCCCAGGGTAACCACAAACCATGCTTAGCCAAGTAGCTAGCCCTACTAGGCCGGGAGAGGGCTCTCTCCGTAAGGATCTTAGCCAAGATGGCTGGATCAGGTAAATGATATTAGGCTAGTTATATTAGTACGAAGTTTTGATTTGGATTTTGAAGGGATTTTTTCGGATCAGGAGGAGTTGGACAATTTAGGTTTAGGAAACTAGGTCAGAATTGCAGGGTGTTCAATAGGGAACGGTAGGCATAGGCTTTATCACTCTAGGACTTGATGGGGTGAGATGTTTAAGACCAGTGAGAAGCTAAGAAGGGCATGTGACAATCATGGATCCTTCCTGGACTGCATAAAACATGAAATGGTTAATGGTTTCCCAAGGCAGAGCACCAATGCAATCAATTCTGCCTATCAGACTTGAAAGCATTCAACCAGAAGCAATGAAATGATCAATGGCATACATAAAAAATATAAACATATAATCACAAAAGAATAAACTGTACTAAAACTCCATACCACAGGGATCCCATAAAAACATCTTTAATTCTTATTAATCTCCTGCCAAATTGCTTAGAAAAGGTGTACAATTAAGGTCTGAGCATCCAACTGAGTGAAACCCCCTACCAAGAGAAATAAGAAGAATATATAGACATGTATTCAACCTCCTCTCATCCTCAGGGGTCGAATACCTAAGATGAGGAGCTAATCTAACTGATACTGAACAAGAAACAGGAATAAAGGCATCTCAACAACTTGCCTCTAAAAGTGAAAAACTGATTCATTTGAGCTCAAACTAACTTCTAAAGCAATGAATCTACCCTCTATTACTGTTTATCTATCATAATTACATGAAAATTCATAATTTACAATGTTAAATCATCCACCATGAGAGATAATCCACGATTACAGTCAAAAATTGGAAAAATATCAACCCTAAGCAAAACTGCCAAAAGTGCAACGCCACTGGCGAGAAGCGCAGTGCCACTTTCAGGTCCTTTTTGGAGGCCTTCGCGGCATCTAAATTGAGCCCATGATAGCTCATTGGAAAGGTATTCAAGTATTATTTCCAAAGCACCTAGAATTTCTTCATTTTAAGCTCACTTGACCCCTCAAAACTTGATTCTCCCAAGACTACTTCTGTGGGCCCAAAAAGTGGTAGAAAGGTCATTTTTAGGGTGTATTTTGACCTTTTGGTGGACCAGTTCTACCCAAAAAACTTTGAAACTTGCTAGGGTGCATTTCCTCATCACCCTAAATCCAAAAATGCAAACCATTTCTTCATTGGGTTCCCATAGGAAAAGCGCAGCACCGGTGACACTACGCTTCTAGGCAGTTTTTCTATGTCATAAATTCCAAAATTTGCTCCAAATTTTCCCAAAATTGGTGAGAAGAACCATCATCAAGTGCTTTGATTAGACAAGGAAGCTTCAGGTAGAATCCTAAGTCTATCCTCCTCCTTTTTTCCTTTCAAGGCCCGCCTTAGCCTAGCTTTCATCTTTCTAACCCTCCTGTTGCAAATCTTGTTTCGGGTCCTGTAATGATAGGCCATGTGTCTGATCATCTGATTATCTCTATTGGCCTTCCATAGCAGCTTCTTAAGGTTAATATTGACTCTTTCAAGCCAAATCTCCCTATCATCTTCAATCTCATGCTCAATAGGAGTCAAATTGACTTGTTCCTCTTTGCCACTTTGTCGTTTTACCCTGAGCATTTCGAGCTCCATGAGGACTTGTTTGTCACTCAACTACTTGTTTTCTTGCTCCAACTATGTAATGACATATTTGGCCCTCTCTAAATTGTCTGTCAAAGCTTGCACTTGAGCCTCCCTTTCCCATATGATGATGTTTTTTATGGTTTCTTCATCCTGAGCCTCTAAGTCAATGATTTCAACTCCATGACAAGTATAACGTTGCTCCGGCTCATCATGCTCAGTCAAGTCAAAGTCCCTTTCCTCCTCTTCATTCAAACTCTACTCTGGAATTTTTTCCTTCCCTTTCTGCAGCTACTGCACCTGTACCTGTTGTGTCGATGGAGGAGGCAAATCCCCTTCCACATCCTGTGGAGCTAGCATTTGCCTATGAGCTGATGAAGAAGGCAAGGTCCTTTCCACGTCCTGCGAAGAAAACACTTGCCCATCTGCTGCAAATAATCTCCTTGTGCCCCTCATCTGTTTTTGCTTGGCTAGAA
This sequence comes from Pinus taeda, assembly GCA_000404065.3. Lineage (NCBI taxonomy): Eukaryota > Viridiplantae > Streptophyta > Pinopsida > Pinales > Pinaceae > Pinus > Pinus taeda. The sequence goes on along the minus strand of APFE030617476.1, from coordinate 10,652 downwards.
GGTCCTCCTGCTTCTTGAAACATTGGCGGAGGAATTTGAGGACCCCTGAAGATATCATGAGAAATAAAGGTCTCCCAAGAGATGTTAAGGAGACTGAGATGATGAAGCACAATGACCTTGATCAAGGAGTAATGATAAATACTTCTCATGTGCTGAGGGTATGGCTTCCTTTGGACAATATAAGCCATCTTCTTAATACTCTTGAATAAGTAGTAATGGAGGTTTAACATCCTTACCCTAGTAAAATGCATGAGGAGCCTAATGTGATAGGTGTATAGTCTCGAGAATCTGCCCTCACAAGTGAAATAATTCACGATGATTTTCATCATGGGGACATATTTTTTTTCAAGAAATATGAAAGGAAATAGTCTCTTCACCTCATTTCTGTACCAGGGTTTGATATAAGGCTCATAATAGTGCTCATCCAAGTCCTAGCCCTTGAACCATTTCTCCCCTATATTAGGAATCCTGGTGGAACCTGAAATGATGGAAGGTGAGATGGTGAATGTTACCCCAGCAAGAGTCACCCTGTTGTCCTGAAGATGGGCTGAAAAATGTCTAGTGAGCTCCAGGTGGTATTGAACTCTCTCTAACTATTCACAGAATTCATAGTAGCCAAGGTATTTGAAACATGTGACAGCTAACTGAGAGGCCTACAATTCCCTAAGGTTTGATGGCTCTTCTATGATAATCATGCCTCCCTTGTGTGGTTTTCTCGGTTGCCTAGCTCTATCTGCTGAAGTGTCATTGTCTGTGTTCTCCTTCTCATAGTCTCGATCCTCTTGGTCCATGTTTGCAAGGTTGAGGTGTATGAAGGGAATGAGTGGATGTTTTTTTAGAAATGGCGGGATGGCAGATGAGCTTGTGACTAGGAAATGAATGGAGGAGTAGGAAATGAGGGGGAGGGCTTGTTTGCTTGATAATTTTCTTTTGGGGAAGAGGGATAAAGGGAATGGGAATGATATGGAATAGGGGTAAAGGAAAAAAGGGATAAGGTGATAGGGGAATATGGATAGGGGAATTTAGAGCTATAGGGATAGGTGCTAAGATGAACAGTGAGGATTTAGGGTTTAGGCATCATTAGGGAGATTTTAGGGTTTCTTATTAAACATAGAAAATGATGCTTATAGATTGGATTTGCAAATCAAAACCAAAGTGAGGGATGGCCACTTACTTGTAATGATGAAAGGAGAGAGAAATTTGGAGTTTCTTTGAGGGTTTAAGGGTTTTTGAGTTCTCCTGCCAAAAGCGCAGCACCACTACTCAGAAGCACAACACCACCCTAGAAGCGCAATGCCCGTGTAAATTTGCACTGTGAAGTTCTGCCAAAAGCGCAGCACTAGTCTCGAGAAGCGCAGCGCTGACCTGCCTTACCCAGAAGCGCAATGCCAAGCTCAACTTCTCTAGAAGCGTAGCGCCACTCTGCCAAAAGCGCAACGCCAAGCTTCCTCCACTCAAAACTCACTCAAGCTTGCCCTTTTTTCTCACCCTTTTACTCCTTGCTTAGCAAACAAAGATAATGAATTTGAAAATGAAATGTGAGGGCTTAAATAGGAGTAGATTTTGATTTTTCACTTGAAAACCCCACTTTTATAATGTTTCTTGTCCTTCTTCAAAACTCTATTTTAATGCCTTTTTCTTCTTTATGTCTTTGCAGGTGGATAAATGCTCAATTTGACTTGATTTTTGCAGTGTTTCTTCATCTTGCAGCAAGGAGAGATGCTTTGGTGTAGTTGAGATCAATTATTACATAAGTGACTTAAAATTATATATGAAATACAAATAAACTCAAAATACTCTGTTTTCACCTCAAAAACATGTTTTTTGAGATGAAAATTAAATTAGGTTAAAATATAATAATTTCAGTCGCTATGACTTACAAGCCATCATGCTTGATTTATTGATCATCCTCATCCCCTTGCTAACCTTTATTACACTTTAAATCAGGCTCTTGACCTTGGTGATGAAACCCTGAGACCTAATGAAATGATGATTGCAGATTGACCATGAAACCATAACTAAAAACAACCTGAAGAAGGATCAGCAAGTATACTCTATGAGGGAAAAATTTAGATTTTCTGAAGAGAGGAAAACCATCAGTGGATCAGTTTGACATGACCTAATGGAATGATGCAAAGATTTCAGTATGGGAACCCTAAAATGAAAATGAAAAGAGCGAATTTTGATCCCTGATGGAAGTATACAGATACTGACACTAACATTGACCTTATTGGGGATGGTAGCTCCTTGGAGGTGTCAAGAACACCATAGACCAAGTGCCTCATCCATTGGGCGAGATGGTCAAAACCAAAAAAAGTGAAAAACGACTCAATACAAACCGAAAACTGACTGAGTGACTCACTTGAAACTTGACTATAAACCAAATCAACCAAACTTGACACTAATCATTCAAACTTTATAGCCTTCACTTCGGGCCCCAAGCTCAAATGACAGTGTACTTGAAAACTTGCAAGGAAAATTAAATTGGTATATACAACGAAGGTGAACTAACTTCAAGGAACAACCTCAAAAGTAGTAGTGCTACAGGAGACTACCATTCATTGGCCCTCCTAAACAATCCTGACCATCCATTTCCTTTAACAAAAAGGCATTCTATCCTTGATAAGCTGAGATTTTGTATGGTCCTTTCCATAGATTTTCTAACTTACCATGCTTTCCCTTTTCCTCATTCAGTGCATCCCACCCCAGCACTACATCCTCCAGCTGAAACTTTTTTGCTTTGGTTTTGTGGTCATAAATCTTCTTTATCTTCTCTTGCAACCGGAAACTGTTTTGGGGAACCTCCTCTCTTGTTTGCTAAAGGTGAATCATTTGATTAATTCTGCACTGAATATCATCCTCTTCGCTGCCAGCTTCCTGTAATAATCTCATGACTGGGACTACAAGTGATGTAGGAAATATTGTATCAGTACCATAAACCAACTCAAAAGGTGACATACCTATGGATTTCTTGTTGCTCACTCTGTCAGCCCATAAGGAATTAACAAGATTTCAATGCCAATTCTTCTTATTTGCCTCCAACATTTTCTTGATTATATTCACCAAGGATTTATTTGATGACTCGGCCAATCCATTGCCCTAGGGGTAGTATGTCGTGGAATGACCCAATGTAATATTGTATTTGTTGCAAAACTCCACCATCTTCTTACACTTAAATGCTGCTACATTATCTGTTATAATCTTGTGCAGGCAACCAAAACAAGACAAGATATTAGATTCTAAAAACTGGATAATTACCATGTCCATGGCTTTCCTTGTCAGAATGGCCTCAATCCACTTGGTGAAGTAATCGGTAGCTATCAGGATCCATCAGTGTTGTGCTGATGATATAGGATGGTGTAGTGGCCAATCTAGGGTGCTAGATTAGACTAGATTTATTATCGACCTGGGTAAGTAAACTTCGAGGCGTGTGCCTAAAATCTATAAACATAAAGGATTCCTAACTAAGTGTTTATTGTGATAGGCGACAGTACTTCTTTACAGAAGGTTGAGGTATGTTTCCCCTCACCTTAGCACTCAGATTACCTAGATTATCTAATTGTCCCAAGGATACAAAGTATAGCTAGACTGAGATTTTAGTCCCCTTACAAGGATGTCGTGCACAAAACTCTGTCTAGTTAATACTGAAGCACTCATAAAGAAATCAAAAACACACCAAACTTTAAATACATAAACAAACAGAGTCTTATGGAAATGTTTTAAAACATAACGCTAGATCAAATCTCTTAAAGTACCTAGTTCAATGATCTAACAATGATATCTTTAAGCAATCACCATAAATACTATTTGTTAGAAATCGTAATCGAATTGACAAAATCATGAGCATGGAAATAACATTAACAGTATGTGTTCTATGTAAATTCAAGAGCTATGGAAATGACATTAAACGATATGCGTTCTATGTAAATTCAAAAGCTATGGAAATGAAAGGAACAGTATACCAATCCACGCAGGGCCCATCCACGTTTCAATGGTACACTGGAATGAACTCAATCAATCGACAATATTAACGCATAGACAATGCTGGAGTGAACTCATAATTATATTCAAACACTGAGGAATGCAATCACATATATGAATTCGGCTCTCCAAAACAATACACAGAGATAATCGTAACTTTTTCTAAAAACAAAATGATACAGAGTCTTTATATGCCTTCCTATCTTGAATCGAATTCACATTCATTGAAGCAGATGTTTCTGCTTTTACAGTGGAGTGATTTGTGGTCATTCTAAGATGAACCAGTTTCCAAAAAGACAAAACGAAACCGGTTTAGAAGCCATGGCTTTTACTGCCTTTGTAACCAAAAGGTTGGGGTTTGACTCAGTGTTGACCGCATAAGTAGGAGCTTTTGATCTGCTGTAAAATCGATTTTTCTCCATGCATGTACATTCAGGAGCTCGTCCCTATCCACTGCTTTGGCTTGCCTGTCATTCCATGTGTCAGATGATAAACCATTTACAGGATGCAATGTCTTCCTGCAACCTTTTTGTTAAAAATTCCTAGTTTCTACCATAAAAAATCATAAATTAACTTTAATGCAAACTAACAACTATAATGCTATTAACTAATCAATTTCAATGGATGTAAAGGGGTCTATGGAGGGAAAAGATAGACAATTGATGATGTTTTTAGAAGAAAAAGAGGGTAATGGAATGGTACCAACATCTCCCCCAAGCTTAATGTCTTAGCATGTCCTCATGCTAAGCTTGATGTGTTGCCTCTATACTTTGTCCCTGCCTAAACCTCTGTTGCCTTTAACAATGCATCTATGTTCTTTTTAGCCTAGGCTTCCTTCTAGATGTGGAGCTCATGCTTCAAACTCTTGTATTTCTCCTTAAGGGCTTTCTTTTGGGTATACCACTTAGTTTCCCAGTCGCAAATGTCAGTCTGTTCATCCTTGAGCTCTTTAATTTCCTCCTTGAGCTTTTCATTCTTCTGTTGGGTTTTCTTACTCTGAATTTTCAACGTCTCAAATTTTTCCAGCATGTTGGCCTCCATCAGTTCTTCTTTTAATCTTTCAATTTGATTTTCCAGCCTCCTTTGTTTCTTAATTGCAGGTGGTGACTCCTTTCCTTGCCTATTAATGCTCTCAACCTCCATTTCGGCTTCTTTTCCATGTTGTGAGTGAGCACTGCTCTTGATGTCCATCGGTGCATGTGCATTGGATTCAGATTGATCTTCTTGTGGCTGGGTCTTTTGTGCTCTCCTGGATCTTCTTGTATAGGTTGTGAAAATTTTATCCTGCTCCCTTTTCTGGGCAGCCTCTTGTCTCATCTTCCTCGTCCTCACACAGCTACTAGGTGGAGGGACATTGTTTGATTTATGCACAGGAATATCTTCATCAATGTCAAGCATGTATCCTGAGTACTCTTGCTGCTCTTGCTCATCCTCTCTATCTTTGATTTGATTGGCAACCAGGAACTCCTTCCATGTCTTGCCCCTTTTCTGCACTTCAAACTCAATGAGAATCTTAATTAACCCGAAATGATATTAACGTTTTTCCTCATTACCTTTCTGCTTTTGGATAGTCTTCGACATCTTGGTCAAGCTCTACAAGAGGAAATATGGTAAACTAATAGTGCACTGCCCCTTTAAATGTAACAGAAGTTTTATATGGTACAAATAGACTATGCTATATCGACCCTCGTATGTAACAAACTTTTGGATGATATACACCATCTCGTCCCATGGATGCATCAACCAGCTCCTTGGGACCCCCTTCTTCCAGTTAACTAATGAAACCCTCGAACTAGACATGAACTGGGTCCATGATTTCTCTTTGAACTGTTTAGTTTTGAAGTACCTATCTCCTTCTGGGTTGATCCCTAAGGACTGTGCTATAGTGTCTTCTAAGACTCTAAATGAGAAATTACCTATCAGCGCCTTCTCCCCATTGAATGTAAAGGCAAACTGTTTAGTCACTTCCTCGTTGCTTCCATTAAACTTTTCCAAGAAGAGTAGCCACTATTTCTCTCTTAAAATTTCAATGCAGTCATTGAGGTACTGAGAGCTATCAAATGTGTTTGGTTCTACTCTATTAGTCATTTTACAGAGAACTCTTGCTCTAACCCTCTTCCTTTATGCTTATTAATTGAACAAGGGTATTTTGGTTTGTTACCTTTGTTTTTCGCTTCACACAACTGACCTGGTGGTGTCCTCTGTTCTTCGCAATCAGCTCCTTCAGTGGCTTGAGTAGTGACTGGATGACTGGCCTTGAATTGTGGCAGAGATAGAATTTTGTGAGCCCAAATACTGTGCTTTGCTCTCGTAGCACTTTTTTGGAAATAATACTGAGAGGGGGGGTGAGTCAATATTATCAAGTCAAATATTCCTTTTTCAAAAATCAAATGATATACGCTACTTCAGTTAATTAAACCTGCGTATATATGCAACTATTCAAAAGGAAACCCGCGTATACAAAGCAAAATTTTAATTTAATTTTTCTTTCTGATGTTGATTGTTAATTTGTGTTTCAGAATCAAATAACCAGTAACCAAAAACAGTAAAATAGAGCGGAAAGACAATCACACGTAAGAACACAAGGTATAAGGTGGAAACCCAATGTGGGTGAAAACCACCTGCTGCAATTCGTCTCAATCTTCTTTTAAATTAGAAACTTCTTTTATAATGTACTGGTGCAGTCCTTTACGAGTACGCAGGCAGCAACCTGCAGAGAGCTACAACCCTCTCTCGTTCTCCAGCTTCTCATGGAAGGGAGCTACAACCCCCTTTAGCTCTTGCACTAGCCAAGATACTAGTGCGTAGGTGTTGGCCTACTGAAGGCTACAACCTTCTCTTTCTTCCAGGGACCACGTTTCATAAATTTTCAGAATGGATCCATGAACATCAATCAATCATCAAGAATTTCTCCATCAATCAATCTCCTTTTCACCAATTAGATATGAATCAAGTAGATACTTCTCTAACAGCTGTACCCAAAACACAGTACTAGAAACCACACACCAAAATCTGAACCCAGAACGCAGCAGCAATAAACAAAAGCAGCTAGATCACAACATAAAATATATACGCTATTTCAATAACCTGCAACATGTGTGCATACGCCTCCGTGTTTGGAACAACCTGCGTATACGTTGTTTTCATTCACTGAACCAGCGTGTATACGCACCTTAGCTTCACTGAACCTGCGTACAGATCTATAAAGGATAATTTGCTCTTATAGATATTCAAACGCTAATTAACCCAGATTATCAGTGTTATAGATCAAGCAAGCACCGCATATAACAAACCAAAATCATACAAAGATACTATCATTCAAGCTTAAAGATTATGACCCATCAATAGAACTTATCCTTCTCTTTGCGCTAGGGTTCCTCCTTCATTCAGATCCAGATCTGCACCATAACCCAATTACCAGTATTC
>APFE030617473.1:89170-186082 GCA_000404065.3 Pinus taeda | reverse complement strand
ATAATCATCGCTGAGGTAGGCATTCCCATACTTAGAGCATAAATATCTCAAAGAACCAATACAAAAATACACCTAGAGATCCATGTCAACAAAAGACACCGTATGGATGCAACCATCAATGGATCTATGTTTACAATCATGAATATTTTAATAACTCCATGTAGCTTGGATAGATGAAACTAGATCCAGGGTCTTGATCTCCATCTCTCGATCTCTAGTATAAATCTAATCATGTGAGTGAATGTCTCGAAGTCGAACATAGCAGAAAAACTTGATTATCGATCAATGATGTGAACCGTTAATAAGTGCGAGAGAAAATATCAATAATGAAAATGGCTTTCAAGGTACTTCCAGTACAATCTATGAAGTGTGAAAAGATGTTCTAAAGTCTAATACTCATAGAATCATTCTATCGAAGGTCAATGATGAGAACTTGTTGTTGAAGATGAGAAACCTGCCATTGAGGCATGTAGGCTCCAAGGTACTGAAGAAGGTTTCTAGATCAATTTCCTAGATAGTGAGCTGAAGTCGATAGGAAGTGACCCGTCGTAGGAGGGCCTACGACACAAAACTCATGTCAAGTTTTGAAGAACAACATTTTGGAGTAGTCCAGGACTGACTCAGGGATGGCTGACGCGATTGAAGGCTATGAATTGCAAGGTAATGTTGACTGAGGTTGAACTTCTCTTGAACATATCAGCGACACGACATTTTGACTTGGCAACATTTGACTAAAAAATGGGACCAGAAACCAGTTTGAAGACTTTCAATGAGGTATGGTCCACTAAGAGACAAATGAATTTCCCAACCTGGACACAGAGGTGACGGAGTGTCATGTTCAAGAGTGATATACTGTCTTTTGTAATACAAAAACAAACATTCTTTCCCAATTTCTCCCCACCATTACTGGCAAGTACCTCTTTATTTTTGTGCAAGCTTGAGGAGGATAACATATGCTTGTCCTTTAAGCTCATACTTCGGATTAGTCCTTCGGATTAGTCCTTCGGAGTATTTTTAATGAACCCTAGGAAGGAGTGGTTCAGTCTCATCATGATTGATAAGTCCTACACTGTTTAAGTTTTACGAGTCCAGTGAAGGGGTAATTCGATGTTATTTTCATGTTTAAAGAGTTTGAAAAGACACAAAAAGAAAACTTGTTTAGTTCTTTCAACATAAAATTTTAATGAGCCTGGACAAAGTAAAGCTCGGTGTTTTTCATTTTTAGGGAGTCAGGGGAAAAACATAAGTAAACTAAACAGTGTCCTTTTCGTATATTTAGTCTCTCAAGCCTAAAAAAGGGTAAAATAATGCAAGAGAGAACGTATACCTTTTTCGTAAATAATCTAGTTCAGTTCCTAAAAGGGGTAAACTTACACTGAATAGACGACTGTTCATTTACTTTTATGAGTTTGAATAGTCAAGTACTCGGCAATCTTTTCATGTTTAGGGAGTTTGAAAAGGGCTTAAAGAGAACGCCAGGGTTTCGCTTTTTCATAAGTTTTAACGAGTTTGAAAAAGTGATAAAAATGTACTCATCGCCAAAATTATCATAATTGCTCAAAAAACATGGTAAAAACACAAATGGTAAAGAATCTTTGGTCTGCGAAAACAAAGATTTTGGGTTCAATCCCCAGTGGAGTCGCCAATTTGTTGGGCAGACTAATCCTTCTTATGGACAAGATGGATCTCCCTAGATCTCAAACAAAACCTAGTAACAAACAAGAAAAAAACTGCTACCTTTCCTTAGCTTATGACTGATTGAAACAAGTAATATGCGAAGAATCACTTACTGATTTAACGAAGTGCCTGTTCAAGTCCTTTTAGTGGCTTCCACAATTGGCTTCTCCTTGATGCTTTAGAGGCCTTTCTAGTGCTTTCCACAACTTCTCCATGATGTTCCAAAAGAGATCTGCATAGACAGAAACACACAAAGGATCAAAGCATCTAGCATATACAATCAAAGGTAAATGAAGTTCTTAACTCAACATGCATCATAAATTGAATCAAAAACCAATTATAAACCATGTGAGTGATCAAGGAATCTCACAAATAATATCAGAATAGACATGATTAGAAAGAACAATTTCTTTTTATTGAATTAAAAGGAGAACAAACTTACAACCTGATTGCCTTGATGTCACAAGTGCCTAAACATCATATAGACCTTTCTTAAGAGATCGCATCATCATTTGAGGGTCTTGACCTTAGGAATACATATTGCCATTGCATATCTCAAACCCTAGGTCTTGATCTTCGCACCCCATGGTCTTTCTTGGAGAGCATGTTAGCTTCTTTGAAGCATTGAGCCTTTATTGTGTCTCTCCTTGAAAGGGCTTTGTGAAATCACTTCATACCTAGTTATTGACATATCTATTTCAAGTGATTGGTTTCCCACTGGTGCTCCTCCCATCAATGAAATTCCATGAAGAGTAGGGGACATTGACTGAGGTAATAGTGGGTGTTTGTCCCATTGTTGTCACTAGGTCTAGTAGTTGTCCCATAGGTTTCCCTCCTAGGGCGCTGCTAGATTGTGGGGTAACATGGCATTCACCAAGCAACATTCAACATGTGGCCAGCATATAGAATGTCAAATAGCTATATGAATATCTCCAATGCCCTAAGAAAGAGTGCCATGCAAGTACCCAACTGGGGTCAATCAATCATTAAGTCATCTCCAATGTGCAAATCCATCACTGACCATTCAAAGGATAATCATACACCATGTACCTCAAATCTCATGAATCAGACTCAAATGTGGTGTAAAGATTTTCAGAGTAACCTCAAAAGCTAACTCCCCATTGACTTGTGGCATGCTCTAAATCACCTCCTCTTAAAGTAGCTGATCCAGTTCAAGAAGAGAGAGGGTGAGTGATGAAATCATGTTAGCTCATCTTTGCATGCCTAAAGTATAGTGCATGCCTTACCCCTTTAGGTGTTGTCGTATTAGAAATATTAAGTAAATGCATGCTAACCAAAGCCTCCTTAGTGTTCCCTGGTGGTTTTCACTCTGCTCTTGAAGAGTTTCTACTCTAAACTGCTTGCTCCCTTTAGCTTGCTTGTGTCACCAGATCTCTACATTTTTGATTTTCAAATGGACAATTTGGAATATTATGGTATGCAAATTGTATCCTCTATTTGGGAAGAGATATTTAGAATTCATTTTATTCTGCATCAGTAACTCATTTTTTTTCCCACACTTCAGAATATTCATGCCACCTTATGTTATTTACACTGCTTGTTTCTTATGTTCTTATATCTGTATTAGTGTATAGTGAAAGAAGCTCTAAGTAAGAATCCATGTATTAGAATTTAGGACCCTTTTGGTTATTATTCTAATCATTGCTACCTACACATGCATTGTTAACCAATTGGTGCATTCAATTTGCAGATATATTTTCTAGTGCGAGCGTTTTCATATATTAAGGCATCCTCAGAATTGAAATAGATTTTAGCATTATTGTAAAGTTGCAGGCACACAGCTTGCCTTTAAATTTTTTGCAGAGCACTATGTTTTAAGATGTTCTTTGGTTACGACTCACAGGGCTGACACATCTTATGACAATGTGTGTGATACAGGCACACCTATTATCACCTTGCTTCCTGGGAGCAGACTGCAAGAGGTTGATCGCATGCTGCCTATTTTTAGCTGCACTCTGGAGCTACTAAAAGACACTTTTCATGACTTAAGTGCAGTTATTCCAGTTGCACCCAACCAGAAGGTTGTGAATTGTGTCAGAAACATCGTTGGAAGATGGAGTAATCCTGTTGTGTTGATACCTGGGGAATCTCTTGAAGCAACTTACAGTGCATTTGATGTAAGTACACTAGAATCCTAGATTGCCATTTTGGTTGTTTCTTGTATTAGACAAGGAGAATTGTTTGCCTGCTACAGGTATATAGCCAATCTATGAATCTGTCCATTAATCTATTTGGTTAATTCTATAAATTTATCCCACAAACGAAATCGTATCCTATTGCAAAATGAGAGAGTTTGATAAAGATATTTATAGCATTTTCAAACATTTACATTGTTGCAAGTTTTGCCCTTTCTGTCGCCTTTCCTCGTGCTTTAAAACCAAAAGATGTCTTTTGAGCAATGCATCTGTCACATATCGGGCATTGATGCTACTTTGGGAGCTTCCTCTAGGACGAGGGTGCTTATGTGGGAATTACTAGTGTTGAAAATATCGGTATCGGCAAAATATCGGCGAAGGTCCAGAAAATATCTTATTGGCAATATTGGCAAAATATCGGCAAATATCAGCAAGCATAAAAATTGCATAATATATTCATTTTTTCCAGATTTTTAAACATATAAAGCAATAACAACATGAAATAAACACATTGTCACATAAATATGAAGAAAATATTGATATATATGATATCAAATAGAAATGATACATCAAAGGCGATACCAAATCCTGCTGATCCCTGATAATTGTCCATTCAAGGACTCAAATGTGGAGAACCAATACAAAATAACATCACATATATAAAAGTATCTCATCATCATGAGTTATATGTAGCATAACAAATAAAACTAGCAGCTATCTATCTGAAATCACTGCCCTCTCCCCCTTTTACAGGAAAACATGATGGGCTGTTCGCTAGGCCTGCCCCTAGTAGTAGAAGGCCGTGACCCTGCCTCTGCACCTAATGTCAAATAATGAGTGCTAGGTATGGAGCTGTGCTTTCCTATATCTATAGCAGATGGTGTTGATACTGATCCTCCCACAATGTCCTCCTCCTCCTCCTCCGAGTGCTGCTCTTGTTCTAATGGATCATTTGGCTCTAACCATGAAGGTGACTCCTCCAAGATGGGTTCCTCAGACTCCACCCTCCACTGAGACAATACATCAATATTGTCTAAGGAAATGGCATCTGGATCCATTGGTGCTTCTATTTGCCTCACTCGAAGTCGGATGTTGTAATGCACATACACGAAATCATTGAGGTGTGCGAACTCCAACCTGTAAGAGTGTCAAAGAAACTAATGAGTCTAGAGTCTTGAGTCTTGACACTTGAAGGTCATAAATTAAAAATTAAAAATTACAATAAGTGTAATTGCTCAACTGAAGGCTGGAGCTCAAAGTTATATCTGTTGCGCTTTTTTGCGTGTATTTTCTCAAATACACTCCAATTGCGCTCACACCCTGAAGAGCTACATGTTTGACTCAAGATTCTTATGGCCAATTTCTACAAATTTGGTACCTTTGCACCATAGCTTCAGCACCAAATATTTACAACAAAATAAAGAAATAAAAAATTCAAAAACTTAAAAGTTAAAACATAATTAAACTTTCAAATTAAAGTTACATAATTGAATTTAAAAAAAATAGAATTATAAGTAAGGAAATTCTAAATTGAAAATTCTAATTTCTAATGAGTGATGACTTTTCACTTATGTGGCATGAAGAAGGTCCTTTCCCTAATAGCATCATCAAAGCCAAATAGGCCAACACAATCTCGATAATACTGTATCTCGCGATTGATTTTGCTACTAAGCTCAGGATCAGGTACCATCCTATGAATACAGGAATGGAGTCCTTCCATCACCTCGCCATCAAAATCAAAGACGCATTTGTATGAAAATGCGGGGTTGAGGAAGAGTGCTGCTGCATGAATGGGTCGATGAAGCATCCCTGTCCATCGACTATCAGTCACATCCCATAACATCATATGCCTATCAAGGCCAGCAGAACCCTTGTTTGCATAATAAGAATGAATGGCCTCCTTGGCCCTATCCATGGCCTTATACAAATAAGCCATTGCAGGCTTCTCCCCATTTACCAATCTGAGAACCTTTACTATAGGTTCACTAAGTGAGCATGCTTCTTCTACTCCACGCCAAAACTTCTCAGAGTACACCATTTTTGCAATGGCTTTCTCGTCCTATCTCCTGCTGTATTTATAATTACGCCAGTCATTAGACACAAATATTTGCATCAACTTGAACTGACAACGAAGCAAAGACTGAAGAGTAATAAAGTTTGTGGCAAAACGTGTGATCGCAGGATGCCGCAACTCCTTGTTTCTAGTGAACTTCCTCATGAGGCTAAGAACAAAAGCATGGTTATAAATAAACTTGGGGACGCTCTTAGCCATATCAACCGCCTCCTTGATGAAGGAGAGTTTCCGCAGATCCTCAAGCGACAAATCGAGACAATGTGCTGCACACAGAGTCCAAAACAATGTGCAATGCCTCTCCATAAGAATCTTGCCGGCAGACACATAATTAGCTGCTTTGTCTGTTATGACTTGCACCACATTCTGCACACCAATCTCCCAAATGAACCCATCTAACAACTCACATATCATTGCTGCATCTTTGATATGTTTTGATGCATCCACCGATTTAATAAACATAGTACCTTTAGGACAATGCACCGAGAAATTTAGAAGGGTCCTACCCTTCCTATCTGTCCAACTATCAGACATCACTGTGCATCCAGTAACTTCCCATGTTTTTTGCAACTCCGCCAATCTAGAGTTGATGTCCTGCTTTTCTGCTTGAAGAATTGGCCCCCGCAACTCCTCATATGTAGCACTTTTGTACCCTGGGCCCACAACAACAATAGCATCACACATTGGCTACCAAAATGGATTGGTTTTGGTGATGCTGAGAGGTAAGTCGCTCCAGGAAAGACACCTCCCCATGACTCTATCTGCTTCTTGCTTCTCTTGTTTTTAACAAGCGATTTTATGCCACGTTGTGATCCATGTCATATTCGTGGAACAAAAAATGTTGACCTCGCACTAGCAGTAGCAGGTGATGATGTGTCAGCTGTGGAGCCCCTCCCACTACCCTTAATATCAAAATCAGGAGAAGATATACCGAAAGATCTACTTGCACATTCAGCCTTGTTTCTTTCTGTCTCTTGTTTCTTTCCGTCTTTTTCATCAATTGCCTCAAGAACTTTTTGTATAAGCTCCAGACTAGAAACCGTACAAATCCCAACATCATATCCAGTGAGTCTAGCGAGATGGTATTTCAGTCGTGTAACCCCTCCTGTCATCCTAGTCCCACACAATTTGCATGTAAGATAACCCTGATTTGTCCCACCGTCAGGGTCCCCATACTCCCAAAATGGGTCCAAGGCTTTTGGCATATTTGAATTTTGTAGTGAGCTAACTCAAACCTAGGGCACCAAAAAAAGAATGGAATTAATAAGTAATAATCACATCATTTTACAAAATAACTTTTTCGCTACATTATTTGCAATGTGAATTCAATGAAAAACCATAAATGACAATAAGAGGGTGTACTTGAAAGTTAAAAAAAAATGGAGTTTGCTCTCCAAATATGGAGAAAACCCTTGCATTTGCTCATGGGCATAAAAATCATAGCAAATGGAAAAAAAAAACAAGCAAAATGATTGTAGGCAAATAGGCAAGCAAGAATAATCATAAAACTATCAAAAAATTCATTAACATAGGGGTTTATTTGAACATACCTGTTAATGGAAGAAATGAAATTGTCTCATTGTTCTTCAAGCTTAGATCAACAAAATCTTCGTTGTTTGTGGCAATAATAGCTATTCAACACTCAAACCCTCCTTGGCAGCAAGCACATAGCTCTCCCCTTCCTTCTCCAACAATCAGAAATGAAAATGATTGAAAAAAACAAAATTTCACTTTTATAGCCGCAACAGCATTTTTCTCTGTCTCCCAGCGATATTTTAGCTCATCGTTCCCCGAGATATCGCCGATATTTCAGAAATATCACGATATTTTTAGGGAGGCAAAATATCGCGATATTTCTGCGGCAATATCTCGTCTCCCCGAAAATATCGTGATATTTCCAAATATCGGCGATAAGCTGGCAATATTATATACATTGGGAATTACATCTTGATATATATCACGAATGAATTGCCCAGAATAGTTATAGCTGTTATATTTGGTTAAATTCTCCACTCAGAACAAACCCACTCTCAAGTTTGGCTTATTCATGAGACGTATCAACCGAAGTCCCAAGATCTAGTTGAACATAGTCTTCTTGATATATTGATTTGCACCACCATGATTTTGTGTACTAATGAATGTATAATTCTCAAGTTTACTATGGGATTTTAAGATACTTATTGGATATTGCACTTGAGCACTACTCATCCCTTTTATTACTACTTTAGGATTGTTGCACTTCACTGAGATGCCCGAGGTTTAAGTATCTTTTCCAAGCAACTCCTAATGCTCATGGGTGTTGTATTGGGCTGATCATTGTGTTGTTATAGTAGATAGATAATATAATTTTAATATTGTCCAATGGTTGACCATAATAAGTAGATTGATGGGACTAATACTGCCCAATGATTGACCACAATAAGTAGGTCAATGGGACTAAAATGATACATCTATTTTACGTACAAAGTGGGAGTGTTAAAGCAACTCCTAGTTAAAGCCAAAAAAGATGGGGATCCAAGTATATTAACTAAAAATAACTATAAAAGAAGGTACTAGTCCATGATAATGATAAAAGATGAAACTAGGTTCAATACAAAAGACAGGATGTCAAGGCATGTTGGAGTTCGCTATTGATGACAAGTGACAAGATTGAAAAGCAAGGTCCTTGTTGCTGCAAAATATAGTAGGCCTGATCACCTCAACAACCTTCCTTCTACTTTTTAGTGGGATTTAAACCACGAGGGAGGATTCCCTAAATCACATATGGCTCGTGAGGATATTGTAACACTAGGACTCAACGTGATAAATTTTTGAATGTATAAAGGTGGATAGAGATCTTGGCAAGGCCAAAGATGACCTAGGTTTTAAATGCTAAGGTTCAAGCACTCTAAATTTAGACCACTAGAAGGGTTGCTATAAGTTAGGGTTTGAATAATTTTCAATAATATGACATTAATGTCATATAGCAGCCTAAGAAAAGCCCTGAAGATGATCTTCAACAAGAATGGAGCAAGGACTTAAAATAGAGACTAGGGTTTTAATAGGGTAGACGTTCATAAGGCTATTAGATATGCATAAACAACAAGATAAAAGGGTGACATCAGCCCTTCTAGGGTATGCTAGGCTATCCCCTATGCTAGATTTTGCTTGTATTTGATTTATGTACACTAACCCTAAATTATAAGCCACTCGCATGCAATAAAACAATAATATTTATGTGTAAATCATACCTAAACCCTAGTGGTTTCCCTAGCCATCTAGGACAGGAAAATAAGAAGGATTGTTATTAAGTTTGAAGATGATCCACACACTCTTGGATCAATGCCTTATCCTGCGAGGGTTAATGGAGTCTTTATGACACAAATTCCCAAGGAATGATTTTGAAGGAGTAAGGGGGGATGCCTTAGGGTATCCGCTTCTAGAATCCTTGCTATTGCTCTTGTGAGGGGAGAAATTAAGCATAAGGTTTGCACCTATAGAGTTTCCTTATGGGCCCGGAAGAGGACAATTTCACATGCAATTATGAAGCAAAATTTTAGCAATTATAAAACATTTAGTCATGGAACAAGTGAAACACTAAACATTCAAGGATTCAAAATATCAATAATAGATAATAAACTTACAATAATCCTCCACGAAAGTCCTTTTTTCAATCCTATAAGAATGTCTCCAAGCAAAACTCACATCCTTTAGCAAGTCACATAAATAAATCTCACATTTTGCCAAATGTAGTGAGAAAGAGCCAAGTAACACTCTCTTAGAGAGGAGTAGAATTACATATGTGATGATGATAAAGAATGAGTGGAGGAGTCTAGTTATATGAGACTTAACTCCCTCATTATTTACAATAATGCAACTAAAGAAGCCCTATTGGAAAGTTTTCTTTAAGTGTTCCGCAAGGAGGTTACAAGCCAACCTCATAGCTCTAGAACATAACAAAAGTGTCATAAAATCCCACGTGTGGGAAAAAGTGCTTCTAAAGCATGACGTCATCCTCCCAATGAGCTCAATAAGCCACCAAAATGTGTGATAAGGGTTAATGAGTGTTCAATACTCCAAGATGCATCTCAAGTATCATTGGCAAGCCTCCAAAGTCACTCCATGCCAACACGTTATGTCCATGGTGCTCTATGTCACCCTCAAAGGAGAAAGAAAGTTGACGTGGCACTTTATAACTCAAGTGTTGGGCCTCCAAGGTGATGTACAAGTCCCTCTCATCATCTCAAGGATGACCACCATCATCTAGGGTTTGGAACAAGTGATGCACATCAAATAGTTTCAAGGACAGCTTGGGGGCACCCTGTGTCTAGTGGGCACATCATCAATATCTCCAACAACAAGCCCCATGGGCACAATGTTTCAGCATCTGGGGGTCCTTTGGGATGTCAAGCATCATGTAGGGTCATCAAATAACCCAACTTTTAGCTTTGGATAGGCAACGCTGCATCATCAAGGTCAATCTCTGTCTCCGCAATAGATGGTATGACCTTTGCTGCTTTGCTGAGAAGTTGGGTAAATCACCTCAAGATGTCATCTATTGCCGTGATGAGAACCACCTGACAAAACCCTCTCAAAATCAAGTGCAAATCAACAATCATTAGGTAACAAAAACCATGGATGCATCATAGTGAACAACACTTAATGCTAGGGGCCGAATAACACACCATACAAGTATCACCTTCAAATATCTAACTAGGCCAAGTTCCATATAAGTATTCCCTCCATATCTTAGGGATGGCTAAATGGATAACCCTATTAGGTGTTATCAACCCCCAAAGGGAAGTGAAATGTTTCAGACTAACTGTTAAAATTGGCAACTAGGGCCAAATTCGACCTTGGGACACAACTCATATAATGGAGATGATTATTGCATTGGTTTCCTCTTTTCGAGAGGTCCAAGTTTGATATAAATATCACATCTCATTCGGACAAGCATAAGTGAAATTTTGAATTTAGTCACTCACATGTGCAAATTGTTCAGGTCGGCCTCAGCATGTTGTAGGCTTAAGAAGCCCAATAGATGTGTCCTTTCACCCTAAACAGATTGTATAAATAGGAGTGACCTCTCACCTCATTTGGACATTACTCACTCATCAATTCTTCTCTCTCCTAATTAGATTGGTTCGTATAACTTGGGGATCATCTCTCTTTCTCTCTCTGACACGTGTGGATGAAGGAGGAGTTTATGGGACAGATTGCGTACTGAAAATTTCAGACTCCAGACCAGCGTTGACCAACATTGACCGAAGGGTTCTTGACTTTGTTTGACAACATTTTGAGGGTGAAAATTCCAATTTTGGGAGGCCGCATTGATTGGCACTAAAATCGAGATTCTATGGGCATGTTGACTTGCATTGACTTCTGTTTGACCGCAGAAAATTACAACTTATTTTATCTCTCCTTTGACTGAGTTTGACCGAGTTGTTTGGGCTACATTTGACCTCCTGTTCAGGCCGAGTTTGACCAAAGAAGACCGAGCTGCATTGGAGAAGGGTTGTTGTTTTGACTAGTGTTGACTTTCTTATTAGGGCTGAAGTTTGATTGCAGTTGGCTGCAAAATTTGATAGGGCTAATTTGACTATGTATTGGGCAAGTGAATTTGATTATTGTACTCTCTCTCTCTGTTGAACTATTGAATAATAATAAGAAGATTTGATCAAAGGGTTTTCCCCACATTGGCGTTTTTCCCTAGCATCCGCCAAATCTAGTGTCCTCTTGTCTTGGCTTGTCTTTTGCATATGTTTTTTATGTTCTATCTGCATTTACTGTCAATGTGATTGCTACTGGAAATAATTTGATTTTGTCATTGCACTGCTAAAGGAACATTGAAGTAAATTGTGCTAAGCATAGAACATACCATTGTTATCTAAAATTAACATGGTATCATAGCTTAGGTGAAGACAAAGCCCAAGAAAGAGTGAGGAAAAACAATCACTAAGGGAAGTTGTTGGACAAGAACTTGGAACTATTCCCAATGACGAATACATTTACTTAAAATCCGAGGACAAGCTTAAGGACAAATTCGACTATCATGCATGGAAGATTTCTCTAGATTTGACATTGGAAGAAAATGATGCTATGGATTATGTCACAGGAAGAGTGGTGGAGCCTCCTTCAAGTGCACTTGTTGTTGCAAAAACAAAGTACAAGAAAAGTGAGGTCAAAGCTAAGAAAATTATTGTTGATTCTATTCACAATCCTTTGTTGCCTATATTTCTGATTTGGAAACATCTAAGGAGATGTATGACAAGCTGGTTGGGATGTTCAAAGTAAATAATGCAAATCAAGTTCTCTTTCTCAAGAACAAGTTGAAAGACATCAAGATGGATAGAGAAGAATCCATTCAATCCTTCTTCACAAGGATTACCGAAATCAAGAATGATCTCCTATTTATTGGAGAAGTTGTTGGTGACAGGGAGCTCACTCTTATAGCACTTGGAGGCCTTACAAGAGAATGGGATGTGTTTAACACTACCATCCTTAACAACAACAGGATTCCAGGATTTGATGAATTATTGGCTAGATGCACTCAAGAAGAAATAAGGATGATGGAAAGAGACATGCCCTCAATTGGAAACAATCCTACTGGCTTCTTCGCTCATGCTAAAATGAAAAACAATGCTGGTCCAAGAAGACAAGGTCAAGGGTTCAAGCTAGGATTCAAAGAAGGAAGAAAAAGAAGATGCTTCATTTGCAACAGGTTTGACCACTTTGCTAAAGAGTGTCCTCACAAGAAGGATACTGCAAGGAATGATGACAACAATAACTATGACAATTACAAAGGAAATGGCAATCAAAGGAACAACAGATTCAACAACAAAGGAAAGAGGAATGCTCCCGCTGCTTGATATGGAAATGGTCGTCCTCCCAAGAAGTCGAGAAACTCCAAGTATGAAGAAACTAATGTTGTAGAAAAGCAAAAATAATTTTGTCTTATTTTCGCCCTCACCACCGCCTCTCCTCCGGATACATTAGATCATTGGTTGCTTGATAGTGGTGCCTCACGACACTTCATTGGGTACAAGGAGGCCCTCTCAAACTTGGTTGAAAAGAAGACAAATATGGAGATTATATTTGGGGACAATGCCACTTATCCGTGAAAGGAATTGGGACTCTCACTCTTCACTTGAATCAAGGTCAAACCCTACATATACAAGAAGTGTTATATGTACCTGATATGAAAAAGAACCCGGTCTTTATTTCTGTGATGGAGGATAAAGGTTTCAAGGTGACATTTGTTGATGGGAAGGTTCATGTTTGGCAAAGGAACCTGAAAGATGCATTTACACTTGGATTTAAGGTTGAAGGTCTCTATCAGGTTGGAGGAAGTCTGTTGGGAGCAACGACTTGCGATACTTTTCTTCAATCTGAATTATGGCACCGAATATTTGCTCACCTTCATTACAAAGCCTTACTTGATGTAAGGAAGATGGTCACATGTATGCTTGAATTCAACTTAGATCATAAAGGAATTTGTCAAGGTTGTGCAGCTGGAAAACATACAAGGGGACCATTCCCCTCAAGTGAAAGTCAAAGTATCAATATTCTTCAATTGATCCATTCTGATCTATTAGGTATGTTGCATGTAACATCCTTGGGAGGATATTTGTACTATGCAATTTTTGTGGATGACTTCTCTTGCAAAACATGGATCTATTTCTTAAAGAAGAAGGACAGAGTGTTCAAATGGTTACACTCTTTCAAAGCCTTGGTCGAGAATCAAACAAGGAAGAAGATCAAAATATTGAGGACCGATAATGGAACCGAATATGAGTCAAATGAATTCAATGACTATTGTAGAGAAGCTGGTATTAAGAGGGAGATCACTACTGCATAGACTTCTGAGCAAAATGGTGTTGCGGAAAGGAAGAATCAAGCTATCATAGAAGTCACTCATGCCATGCTTCATGACCAAGGCCTACCGAAGTTCTTATGAGGAGAAGTTGCCAAAACTGCCGTGTATGTTTAGAATAGATGCCCGCATCAAGCATTGGACTTCAAGACACCCGAAGAAGTTTTCACCGGTAAGAAACTTGATGTTTCTCATTTTAGAATTTTTGGTTGTCCCGTATATTTTTATGTGTTGAAAGAGAAAAAAAACAAGGTAGATGCATCTAGGAAGAAAGGAACATTTGTGGGCTACAGTGAAACTTCGAAGGCATATAGAATCTATGTGTTTTGTCAAAGAGAAGTGGAAATAAGTTATGATGTCACTTTCGATGAAGATTCTGCCCTTAGGAAAGTCCGGGATCTTCCTATCCCTAGGAAGGACAATGATGATGATGCATGAAAGCAGGATGAATCTCCGACTGATGATCCGATGCCCGATGTTGAAGGTCTGATGGATCGTATTGATCCACCTCCTAGTGAGCCCTCTACTTCAAGAAAAAGACCTTTGTAGCTCAAAGATACTCTTGAAGATGCTGAGAGACATATTGCACCAAGGGGAACATTTCGTGAAAGGATGAAGCCGAACAGGTACCAAGGGTACTTAGCTGCCATGAGTACCATTATACAATCTGAGCCATGTACATTCGAAGAAGCCGTGAAGCACCAAGTTTGGAAGGATGCGATGAATGAGGAATATGAGTCGATCATGAAGAATGATGTTTGGGATGTGGTTCCTAGACCCAAGAAAAAGTCAGTGGTCACTTCAAAATGGCTTTACAAAATCAAACATGGACCTGATGGAAGTGCTGAAAAGTTTAAATCCATATTCGTTGGTCGAGGCTTCTCCCAAAAGGAAGGAGTGGACTATGATGGGATATTTGCACTGGTTGCCCGATATACCACTATCTGTTCGATTATAGCCCTTGTTGCCTCGCAAGGATGGAGCCTACACCAAATGGATGTCAAAACTGCTTTCTTGCATGGCTCGCTTAAGGAGGAAGTCTATTTAGAACAACTAGAGGGGTTCGAAGTTCAAGATCGTAAGACACGTATGTAGGTTGAAGAAAGCTCTTTATCGATTGAAGCAAGCCCCCAGGGCTTGGTATGAGAGGATAGATAGCTATCTTATGAAGTTGGGTTTTATAAGGAGTGAAGCTGACCCAAACCTATACTTCAAGGTTGAAAAGGACAGGCCTCTCATTCTGGTCCTTTATGTGGATGATCTCTTTCTGATAGGTGATGACCCTGTCATTCATCAATGCAAGAGGGAGTTGGCTTCCAAATTCGAAATGAAGGACTTAGGACTGATGCACTATTTCCTAGGGTTGGAGTTCTGGCAAAAGCTAGGTGAGATTTTCCTTTCTCAAGGAAAATACATTGTGAAGTTGCTCGAGAGATGTGGGATGGTGGATTGCAAGTCCGTGTCTACTCCGATGGAACTCAACTTCAAGAAGCTATGTGGAAGTGCTGCTGGGCCCGGATTAGCGAACCTTTCCGAATATCGTCAACTTGTGGGGCCTTGATGTTCTTGGTAAACTCTTGTCTTGACATATGCTTCGCTGTGAACACGTTGAGTCAATTTATGGTCAAGCCTCATCACATTCATTGGGTTGCTGCTAAGAATCTCTTGAGATATTTCTGGGGCACAATCCACTATGGATTGAGATACACTGCTGGGAATGAGTCTACATGGATATACAGATGCTAACTGGGCTGGCAGTGTGGTGGACCGTAAGAGCACGTCTGGGTGTTGCTTCTCTTTGGGGCTTGCTTCAATATCTTGTATGAGCAGGAAGCATAAATCTATTGCTTTAAGCACCGCTGAGGCTGAATACATTGCTGTGACTATGGCCTGTTGTGAAGCTGTCTGGTTGAAGAAGCTCTTCAACTAGCTATTTGAGCACGTGATGGATACCACCGTGATCTTCTGCGACAACTAGAGTAGGATTTACCTTTCAGAGATTCCCGTGTTCCACGAATACTCCATGCACGTTGATATTAGGTACCACTTTATCCGCAATATTGTACAACGGGGAGCAATAAGGCTCCCACACATCAGGATAGATGAGTAGATCGCAAATATTCTCACGAAGCCCTTGGGGAAGGTCAATTCTTAACCTTTCGAGAGATACTTGGAGTCGTGGAAAGACCCTCCTATGAGGGTCCTGCATGAGTTGGACACTGAGCTCTGGGAGCTCCTGGGGGCTTGGGATACTTCTTGGAGCTATGTGCGACCATAGGGTGAGTGGTTCACCTTCCCCTAGTGGTGTGCTATGTACAAGGTGAGTGGTTCACCTTCCCCTAGTGGTGTGCTATGTACAGGGTGAGTGGTTCACCTTCCCTTGTGATGCCCCATGATGATTGACATGTGTGTAGGGTGAGTGTTTCATCTTCCCCTACGATTGCGGACACATGTATGTAGGGTGAGTGGTTCACCTTCCCCTACGATTAACATATGCATAGGGTGAGTGGTTCACCTTCTCCTATCGATGCCCCAACACACATCCTACCCATGGAGTCCGAGACTCATGGGAAGTTTCTCTCATCTGGCCAATGAGTTGGGAAAAGTGGTTTAGGGACCGTAGCACTACCGATGGACACATTGTGTACTGCCGTCCTATGACTAGGATGCATGGTGTTCAACAACTTGATCTGGGATCAAGCACTGATTTGTGTCAATGGAGAGTGGCTCTTGTGACTCATTCTCTATCACTTCTTCTTCATTATTACTTCATGGTTCAGCAGAGTAGAGCAGAACAGAGCAGAGCAAAGTAGAGTAGTGATGACAAAGATGGTACATGATGACAAGATGGCATGATGATGACTGATGGATTGGCAGGTGGAATTCTCCCTAGTTGAGAGGGAGTGTTCAAATTGGAAACTAGGGCCTAATTCCACCTTGGGACAATTCATATGATGGAGATGATTATTGCATTGGATTACTCTTTTCGAGAGGTCCAGGTTTGATATAAAGATCATGTCATTCGGACAAGCATAAGTGAACTTTTGAAGTTATTCACTCACATTTGCAAATTGTTTCGGCCTCAGCCTAATGTAGGCTGAAGAAGCCCAATAGATGTGTCCTTTCACCCTCAACGAATTGTATAAATAGGAGTGACCTCTCACCTCATTTGGACATCACTCACTCATCAATTCTTCTCTCTTCTAATCAGATTGGTTCATACATCTTGGGGATCATCTCTCTCTCTCACACGTGTGGATGAAGGACGAGTTTCTGGGACAGATTGCAGGTTGAAAATTTCAGACTTCAGACCAACGTTGACCAGCGTTGACCAAAGGGTTCTTGACTCTGTTTGATTGCATTTTGAGGGTCAAAAACTCCGATTTTGGGAGGCCGCATTGACTGGCACTAAAAACGAGATATTTTGGGCATGTTGACCTGCTTTGACTTCAGGTTGATTTATGTTTGACCGCAAAAAAGACAATAGATCCTATCTTTCCTTTGACCGAGTTGTTTTAACTTTTGGGCTACATTTTGGCTCATGTTTAGGCCAAGTTTGACCAAGGAAGACCGAGTTGCATTGGAGAAGGGTTCCTGTTGTTTTGACCAACGTTGACTTTCTGGTTAAGGCTGAATTTTGACTGCAGTTGAATGCAGAATTTGACAGGGCTAATTTGAATGTGTATTGGGCAAGTGAATTTGATTTTTGTACTCCCTCTCTGCTGAACTATTGAATAATAATAAGAAGAAGATTTGATTTTCCCTAGCATCGGCCAAATTTGGTGTCCTCTTGTCTTGGCTTGTCTTCTGCATATGTTTTTTATGTTCTATCTGCATTTACTCTCAATGTGATTAATGATTAATGTGGTTGCTACTGGAAATAATTTGAAATTGTCATTGGGCTGCTAAAGGAACATTGGAGTAAATTGTGCTAAGCATAAAACATAGCATTGTTATCTAAAATTAACACTAACCCATCAGTCCATAGGTGCATGTGAAGATGGTGGTAATGGAGTGGGCATGATTTCAAGGCAAGGAGCCATAGTTAGGTGACCAACTAATGGTGGTCCAACATCCTGAGTGTATAGATGTCGGGAGAGTGCAATCATGGAGGCATGAGTTACCCCTTTCCTCGACCTACTTTTTCCACCGCTCTAGTGTGCCTTTTACTTTTTTATGGTAGTGCTTTGATTTGGGTGCTCAAATCAGGAGCCCAAGCTCGCTTTTAGAGATTTATGATTTATTACCCCTTGATGATGAAGCAATTTATCACTCATCAAGGTTGGGACAGTACAAGGGTTTCTTTTTATAGATAGAGCATCATGTGCTTTAAGAAGTGGGGATGTTTAATGAAAGGGGTAGAGCTCATGCTAGGTTTTGGCCCACACGTTAACTTTTGTCCCATTCATCTTTTACATTTAATCTTTTTCTTTCATTGTGGCTTTCTTTTTCTTTTACCTGTCTTTTAGCTACATCAACCTCCAGGGCAAAGTTTCTCTGCCCAAACTCAAGGATAAGGAAGAGAAGGTGCCAATCCTTGTGACCAATGACCACTAGCATGAAGAATGGAGATGGAATAATGGGAAGAATGCAAAGTGATAAGTATGGTGTATTGTGGGCAGGCTACTTCAATCAAATCCTCCCTAATAATGTCCTTCCTATAACCCTAAGGCCTTAGAGGAGGTCCCATTAGATTAGAGTCAAAGACTAATGTCTCAAGTGAAGTGATGGAACAAGAATATAGTGAAGATCCATCGATCATTTGGATCACCCCTTGATTCATATTAGTATGTCCGAAAACATTAAGTAAAAGCACATGATTACAAAATGATTAATGTACCTATTGATGGATGGCCCACCTTCCTTCGAGAAGGAATGCTAGATGGGAGAAAGAAATCTGACTAGAGCAGTAGGTGGAGGATCTATGCCATTATGTCAAGTGTTGATCAACAAGGTTATTGGCTGATTGGTTGTCGAAAGAGGAGAAAACTTTCTTCTATTGGTTACCCACTTTTGGTGGGTAGCATCTAGTTCCAACTCGAGGACGTGCTCACCGTAGAGCGCATGATCTATGTGCTCGAACGAGTTCATGAAAATTCCAACAATCCCCGGGGCTTTGTAGACTCGTTTTTTGTACACTGAAAACAACTCGCTGATAGTGACTTAGTAGGGTGTTGATCATCACCCTTGTGGTATAGGCAAAAATGAAATCAAAATAAAATGTTAGCTAAAAATAATGCATCCAACTACCATGCAAGCACATCAACATGAACAATATCAAAAGTAGGATGCACACACATCAATGCAGAGCACACAAATGCAATGCAAATATGATAATATCTAATCATTAATGCATCAGGTTCCACTAAACAAGGTGAGGCACTTGCCTTCTACTGGGGATGACAAGGGCTTGTTGATTTTAAATTTCAAATGAGGGGTTTAAAATTATGTAGCAGGGAAATAATCTTACAATTTATGGATGCCCAATTGTCTATCCAATCAACAAATGTCTGACAAACATATTAGAGAGAAAATTCTCTCTCCACAAGCAATCCCGGTCTCTGGCTCCTCCTGAAAATTGTTCGTCCAACCCTTGCACATGCCCTTCTGCGTTGTCTTTGTGCAGACCCTCACACGTATGGCTTTGTTCAGCTTGTCGCACAAAGTGTCTAGGCATTGTGACAACGCTCTAAGTAAGGGTTGTCACTCTAATCCTTACTTCGTTTAGACTCTCTCCTAGACAAATCAAGTGGGGTAGTCCCTAAGGTGAATGAATGAGAATACCTATGAAACACAGGCTCTAGGAGACTTGAAGATGGACAACTTGATGAATTTAGAACAAAATCTTGGTCAACTGAGATGGATAGATTAAACACAAGACACAACCACAGGATAGAAATGATTATAGACCAGTGCTTTAGTATTCAATTAACCATAGACTGAACAAAAACAAGATATCCCAAATAATTTATATATGTGGCAAAGCGACGATTATGAACAATTAAGTGTGAATGCTTAAAACTGCAATATATCTAGCAATTAAATCCCATGAAGACTTATGAAAAATTAAATGCTAAACAATGATTCTAGATTAAAAATGATTTTCTTCAATAACCTAGATCTAGAATTAATTATCTTTCTCCTATTGCCAATATAATTTTTAAAACATTAATTGCACTTGACAATAGAGAAATACTACCACAAAATGACACCAAGGAACTTTAAATTTGAATGTTAAATATCCCTTAGGTAATCAATTTAATGTGGTAAATGAAGAGATTAAGTTTTTAACGTGACAAAAGTAAATTAAAAGGGTTAATAGATCGAAATTTTAATGGGCCAGCGGCCACAGTAAATTTTTTAATGTATTATCGCAAATCCTCTTTTAATTTAATTATTTAGTAATCTCAAGTCACAAAAATGAAGATTTTTTAAATATTTTTAGATTTTTTAATGTTTATTTTTATTTTTTGATGTTTTTTAAATGAAAATAGAAAAGAAAAATCAAAACACATTTTAAAATCATAAATAAAATAAAAAAAGATGTAAAACCAAAACAAAGCAAATAAAAATCAAATCAAATCTAATAAAACAAAATCGAAGGTCAACCAAAAAATTGAAATGAAAAAAAAAATCAAAACCAATTTGAATTTCAAATGAAACTTAAAAAAAATATGCTAACCCTAATGCATATATAATGCGAACGAAATAAAAATTGAATGAATCGAAAAATAAAAAGAAACTAACCTAATACAAAACAAAAAAAGGCAAGGAGAAATCGATTTTTTTTGTTGCTATTGTGTGCAGGTCAGCTGCGGGAGATGGGAGGAGAGGACGTATCAAAGATAGACAATAGACAGGGGTTTGATGGCTGCAAGCTAGATGGAGGAGAGAACACAGAGGGATGCAGACAGGAGCGAGAAAGATGGCCGAGAATGAGAAGTTTAGATGCAGGTTGAGGGAGGAGGAGCTGTACGGACAACTAAGGGATGAAGAGCAGGAGAGAAAGGCGAGAAAAGGCTGTGAGTAGGGATTGAGCAATGGACGCAGCTAGAGAGGGATCTGCAGGTCAAGGGGAATGGAGGATTTTCGAAGAGGAAACAGACTTAGGCAACGTTTGAGGGTTTGAAAAAGAAACGGGAACACTTGGCAGCCAACAAAAACGTATGCAGAGGGAGAAGAGGAGGAAAGCGCAGTAGCAAGGAAGAAGGTTGCAGCACAAAAAAAATCACTTTTTCAAGAAACCCCAAAACGTAGACAGAATTAAAAAAAAAAATTCAAAATTTTTTTGTATGGGAAAAATGCATCCAAAAGTAAGCTCACTTCGGCAGTAGACAGGAGAAAAATGGTAGCCAAAGAACCCAAGAAAAAAATCCAGAATTTTTGATTAAAATGTTATACTTTGCTTCAGATTTATTAGTGAAACACTTGTAAAAAGCTTTCAGATTTGAAAAGAAAAATTCAAACCCTTCGACTGCAAAAAAGTTGGATAATATTCTTGTAAAAATGATTTTGAGGCCAGATCTTACCCTCTAAGGCCTAGATTTGGCTTCGAATCAAACTTCTCTTTCAGATCTGCAACCTATACCTGAAAATAGAAAACCCAGAACCTAGATATACAAGAAAAATAAATAAAACCCCAGAACCCAAGTCAGAAAACCAATTTTTTTTACCGATCTATGCACAAGAATGGTAGATCTATCATATCTGAGGAGTATGAGTCCAACTCCGCTCTCAGATCTGATAATCTAAGGTTCTCAACAACCAGATCTATCAATTTCCCACACAAAAATAAAAAATTTAAATTTTAAGAAGGTGCTAACTCGAAACCCTTCGTGTATCACCAACAAAAAATCTTATGATAAGCTCGGGATTAATTTTACTGGGCTCCTTAGAAAACATGGATTGAGAGTTCACTGGTCCAACTAAAAACTTGCCTTAACGCCCGAGGATCTAAAATCAAGATTTTCCTGTAAAACTCAATCCAACCATTAAAAATAGAGTGAGAAAATAATAATAAAACTCAGACAAATAGAGATTCTTGCTATTACGTTCAAAATTTAGATTATTATTCAAACCCTAGCAACTGAGCAAGATACCTGTACTCAAATAACTCTTTAGAAGCTATTATCAATGGCTTTAGAACATTATGGATGAAAACAACACATCTTGCAGTATTCCCATGAAGAGTAACGCCAACTAATCTAACCCCAAAGTATTTTTTTATTATCCAGGAAAAAGATTGCACAAGAGCTTTTCACTAAGCACACGACTTGAAGGCTGGATAGATTGACTGACAGATGACTTCCTATTTAAAGATAAATCCTCCAACGGCTAGTTCGAGTGATCCTTGTCAAAGAAATTTCGACCATTGATGAAGACTAAAATTCTTTTTAATCTCATCTGTCGAAATATTTAAATATTTGGGGAAATTTGAATTTTTCAATTAAATGTATTTTAATTAATTCAAAAATTAATTTTTTGAGTTAATTTCCCCAAAATTTTGACTTTGACTTAAACCCAGGGATCAAAGGTTTAAAATTTATCAAAATAATTAGTTTACATTAGTCCCTAGACCTCTTAAAATTTAATTTTGAAGGATCGATGAATTTTGCCTTTGGAGAATTTAAATTTACCTAGGACCAGAATTAATTAAATTTATGGTTTAGGATTTTAATCAATTTTTGGCCAGAAATTTAATTAATTAACCTACGAGGGGATAAATTATTTTTCCAACCTTCAAGACACTTACATCATAATTTTCATACTTTTTACATCACAAGGGGGAAAACCCATTTGTAATAGACCCTCACAGGCTACCCATTTCTGCGACACAAATATAATCCTGTAAACCAAGCAATTTGTAATAAAATAACCTAACCAAATAGTTAGGATTGTTCCCAAATCACTTTTACATAGACTCGATCTAGAACACTAGGACTCGCCTAAGATCCTAGTGACAAAATCCATTCCGGCTTTGGGGTAAGATTGAAGGAAAACTCTGTCGACCATTCGAGAATGGATTGGTGAGACAAAAAACCTCCTAGAATGTAGATTGTCACCAGAAAAGTAGGTTTACCTAGGTCGTTACATACATGACATAGATTTGCTGAGATTATTTACATTATACACATGCAAAAAGGGTTTACATAACATCTTTGAAGTGAAGCTGATGATGATAGTTGTACGGTATGAACACATCGATTAGGCGCTATCCCTTTTGTGAAAAAAGGGGGTGTACTGCTATGGGTCGTTGACACGTAGTGGTCAACACAGCCTCTGATCAAGTCGTCCTTCCTGTCTTTGCTGCTGGAATTGACTCTTTGGCCCTCTATAAAATTTTCTTAGCCTCTAGAAGTTGAATAAACCTCCCTCTCAGCTAAATCGAACTGCTCATTGAAGCTATTGTGCAACTCCTGTGCAAATTCACTATGGAATACTTCTGTCACTTGTTGTTGCCTCTCCAGAACTGGAATCTCCTCTAGAATCACTGTCTCTGCCCCTCACTGACTCTGCTTTCCCTCTAGCTCAAACTTCTCTTCCCTGCTCCTGGATAGCTCGATCTGCTAAGGAAAATCAATCTCTAGTATATTTTGCTCTAGCCCCATCGACCTCCTCTTATAATCTCTTGTTGGCTCACCAATGGCCATGATTAAATCACCATCAATGGGTAAGATCATTTTTGAGTTGATCCATGTGAGTTTCTAGAGAAATCTCACCTTTCTCAAATAATTATTGTTAATTAATCACTTTTCCTAAGTTAGACTTAGGAAAAATTTAATTATTGACTAATTAACTGAGCCATCTCTAGGTGTTTTCACCTGAAACTTTTTCTGGGTTCTGGATTTCTTGTGTTTCTAAGCCTCTCTGACCGAAGTCGAGACTAGAACACCTGTCCAATGCTACAAAAACTAACACTCCCTCTTAACGAGGAATGTGTTCTCTCTATCTCATAACATCATCCTCCCAAACACGCTGTTGATGTCCAACAACTATGACTCCTGTCACTGCCCACCAAGCCACTACACAACTTTGATTCTTCTGCCACAAATGTAGCTGAACCACCCTGCATCTGTGCTGCTGCTGACACTGCACTGTACAACTTAACTGTTGCCAACTCTGCCACTGCACTACCATTGATCTCATGTTGTTGCAGCGACTGCAACTACTACAACTGAGAACTTTGAATCCTGTCCTTCCACTGAAAAGGGTTCTCCACTATACCCATATGTTCTTTGAAATATACAAACTGAACTCTCCCTAGAGCTTTCGTGAGTATATCTGCAATCTGCTCTTTTGTGGGAATACGCTGTAGCTAGATTGCTCCACGCTACACACAATCTTTGATGAAGTGATATTGGATTTCAATGTGTTTCGACATATCATGAAACACTGGATTTTCAAAGCGCCTGATGCAACTTTGACTGAATAAGATCTCCAACAACTTTCGAATCCATATAGATTCGCATGTGGCTATGATGGCTGCCATATACTCTGCTTCTGCAGAGCTTAGTGCTAATGACTTCTGCTTCCTGCTGCACCAAGAAACCATCTTTGATCCAATGCTGAAGTAGCACCCTGATGTGCTTTTTCTGTCCACTGAACTGCCTGCCCAATCTGCATCACTAAAGACGCATAATCTGACACCATCACCTTGAGTATACCTCAATCCATACTCTACTATGCCGCACAAATACCTCAGAATGTGCCTCGCTGCCGTCCAATGCACTCTCTCCAATCCCACCATAAGCTGACTGAGAGTGTTGACTACGAAGTAGATATCTGGCCTAGTGTTGACCAGATACATGAGAGAATCAGTAAGTTGTTGATATAAGGTGGGGTCAACGTCCTTGTCCTCTGATGCATCTATCTTCCTCTAGTTTGTGATCATAGGCATAAACATGGGTCTACCATCATACATTTGAAATCTCTTTAGAATCTTTGTAGCATATCTCCCTTGACTAAGGAAGATCTCCTTGTCCTTTTGCCATACTTCCAAGCCAAGGAAGTAATACATTAGCCTCAAGTCCTTCATGTCAATCTCTTCGGCTAGGTTCCTCTTGTAGTCCTCTATGAGCCTTGATGACCCTGTCAAGAAGAGGTCATCCACATACAACACTAGGATGAGTTGCTCATTCTCTACCATCAAATAGTAGAGGTTGGGATCTACGTCACTCTTGACGAATCCCATCTACTGCAAGTAGCTGTCTATCTGACCATACCATGCCCTGGGAGCTTGCTTGAGCATGTATAGAGCTTTCTTTAGCCTACACACATGTGTGCCCCTCTCATGTGTCTCGAAGCCTTTCGACTGTTCTATATATACCTCCTCCTCTATCACTCTATTAGGGAAGACTGTCTTGATGTCCATCTGGTGAATCTACCATCCCATTTGTGCATTCACGCTTTGCCACAAACCTAGCCTTGTACTTCATGTTTCCATTTGCAACATACTTGATCTTATATATCCATCGAGAGCCCATAACTAACCTACCCTCAGGCCTCGGCACTACCTCCCAAGCATCATTTGCCATGATAGAATTATATTCCTCTACCATGGCATCTACCCACACCTGATTCAGTGCGGCTTCCTAATAGTTGGAAGGTTCTTCAACCTTTGCCACCAAGGCTTGGTACTTGTCTGGTTGTTTATGTTCTCTCTTGTTCGTCCTTGGAGCTCCAAGGAACTCCTCTTCATCTTTCAATGTTTAACGAACTTCCCTATTGGTTTGACCACTAATGGTAGGAGGATCAACCAACTCCCTATCTTGCCTCTGTTGTTCTGTCTGCTATGAACTCATTGGATCTTCTGCACTTGAGGATGTGTTGGCACTGATAGCTGTATTGGATCCTTGTGACTAACCCTGCATTGCTCCTAGCAACTGCCTTGTTGTTAGACTAATGGAGCCTTTGTTGGTTCACTCTGATCATTTGTTGGCATCTCGCAAGACATCTTGAAGGCTCTGTCCTCCATAAACTTCACGACCTGTCTCACTATAATCTTTTTGCTGCTAGGAACATAGATCCTATATGCCTTAGAGGTTTCACTATACCTAATGAAATATCCTCTCTCTGTAGTCTAATCCAATTTGGTGCGCTTCTCATTTGTTACATGGCAATAAGCCACGCTGCCTAAGATCTTGAAGTGACTAACTCCTGACTTCTTCCCTGAGGAGACTTCTTCTAGTGTTAACTTCTCCAGCACCTTGTGATGATCCCTGTTCTCGACATACACTGCCATGTTACATGCCTTTGCCTATAGAAACCTAGCCAAATCCTGGTCATATAACATCACTTTTGCATCCCCAACTATAGACCTGTTATTCCACTCCACTACTCCATTCTGCTATGGATTGTATGGAGCTGTCCACTCCCTCATGATGCCTTCTTTCACACAGAAACTCGTGAAGTCACTATCTGTGTACTCAACTTTGTTATCTGAGCAAAGCACCTTGATCTTTTCTGTGTCGCATTCTCTACTAGAGCCTTAAACTCCTTGAAGCGTTGGAAGACCTCATATTTGGTCTTCAAGAAATAGATCCAGGTTTTCTTGGAATGATTATCAATGAAGGTAACGAAGTATTCGTACCCTTGGAGAGATCCAGTGGACATAGGACCACAAATATCTGTCTATAAGTTGTAACACACCATCTGATTTGTTGTCACTTCTTGGGAATGTTTCCTTAGCATATTTCCCAAGCACGCACCCCTTGCACATATCATCGTGTTCTGTGCTGAGTTCTAGAACACTTGTTACTATCTCCTTCGGCATTCTAAGTGCTCCATGATGTAAATGTCCCATCCTCCTATGCCATAACTCACTTAGGTCTTTCCCACTGTTACTGCTACAGCTCACTAGTATCATTGAAGAGTCAAATTGCAACTTGTACAATCTGTTGCTTCGCACCCAATCTGTTTCACCTTCTTCCAGTTTTGGTGTTTGATGAACTCCTTCCCTACAAAGTGGACATCATATCCCTTAGATTGTAACTAGGATACTGAAATTAGGTTCATACCCAACCCAACCACATGCAATACATTTGTAACACTGGTACTTGCTCCTGACTCCCTCTCTATATCAATGGTACCTCTCCCAACTAGAGTACATTTTGTCCTATTTCCCATTGTTATTTGGAAGTCCATTTTATCCTCATTGTAGTTGGAGAAATATTCTTTAACTCTTGTCATGTGAGTTGACGCTCCACTGTCTATATACCAGACTCCCTGTGAAGCTAAGCTAGTTAAGCAAGTAAATTTGTCCTCCAATTTGGAAGATAATTATGTAGCTTCCTGAACATCAAATTTGTCCATGGCCAAACTGGAGAATTCTGGAGAATTTATAGAAGACATCTTGACTATAATTTTGTGTGCTCTTCTCTTCCACTCAATGTTATTTTTTCTATTGCAAAACCGCTGCTAATCAACTGTGCCCAAATTTGCTAAACAATTTCTCTGTTTTGCTCACTAGAACTACTTCCTGGCAATGCCACTGCCCATTGGAATTGCTTCTGGACAAATCAAACTTTTCCTGCACCTGCAATTGGAAATTGATTTTTTGCCCAACAATTCTAATTGCCTGGCTAGACCTTTGCGCAAAGCCAAAAAATTCGTTGCAGAACTCCCTTTGACCTTGCAAAATTTGTCCTCATCACTGAGCAACTGACTTGTCTCAACTTGGCTCTGATACCATGTGATTTTTTCCTTAAATTGCAGCAACTGGGAAATTTATTCTTCTAACTGATTAAATTATGCTGTTTATTTGCTAGGACAAACAACGAATAAATCACACTGCAATTCTTCAAAAATAAAAATGTCGCGGAAAATAAAATACTAGAAACTGAGAAAATGCTAGCACACACAAAATAAAATTGATAGTTATTTTGGACAAATGTATCTAGAAAAACCTAATGCGGGAAAACTGGTGCAGCAGATGAGGGTTTTATTAGCATGCAATAGTGAAATAATTAGAGTAAAATCTATGGATGCCCGATTGACTATGCGATCAACAAATGTGTGACAAAAATATTAGAGAGAAAATTCTCTCTCTGCACAAGCAATCCTAGCCCCTGGCTCCCTCTGGAAATTGGCCTTCCAACATTTGTGCAAGCCCTTCTGCGCGTCTCTGTGTAGACCCTCACATGTGTGGCTCTGTTCAACCTTTGATCAAGCCTTCATGCTTGTGTCTGCTACTAGAAGTGACTCTCTAGCCCTCTGGAAAGTTTCCCTGGCCTACGGATGTTGAATGGACCTCCCTCTTAGCTAAATCGAATTGCTCACTAAAGCTAATGCACATCCCTTGCGCGGCTTCATGGCGGAATACTATTGTCACTTGCTGTTGCCTCTTCTGTACCGGAATCTCTTCCGGAATCAGTCTCTGCCTGTCACTGACTCTACTTCTCCTCTGGCTCGAACTTCCTTTCCCTGCTCAGCTGCTGCTGTTGGATAGCTTGATCTGCCAAAGAAATCGATCTCTGATATATTTTTCTCCAACCCCATTTACCTCCTCTTATAATTTCTCGTTTTCTCACCAACAACCATGATTAAATCCTCATCAACAACTAAGATCATTTGTGAGTTGATCCATGTCAGTTTCTAGAGAAATCTCATCTTTCTCAATTAATTCTTGTTAATAATCACTTTTCCTAAGTTAGACTTAGGAAAAATTTAATTATTGACTAATTAACTTAATTGAGCGATCTCTAGGTGTTTTCTCACAAGCCTTTGTAATGCATAAAGAATTTGTATGACAAGTTCTTCATCTCATTTTCATTATTTATCCCTTGAAAGAATTTATATAAGACATGTTCTTCATGTTGGATTTAAAAGAGAAAATTTTGAAATTTAAAATTTGAATTTTTGGCTCCAAATTAGTCAAGTCAACCCTCCCTCAAGTCAAGTCAGCCCCAATGAGAGACACACCCATTCGTGAAGGCAAAACACTATATAAAGGCATTCAACCTCCCATACCAGGCACCATTTGACCTCACACAAGAAAGACAATTTTTGGGCATCCAAGCGAAGGACAAGAAGGATGAAAAGAAGGACGAAGATCATCTCTCTCTCTCTCTCTAACTTGCATCTCTCTCCCTAGCTCGCATGTGTGTTTTTGGGCAACATATTCTGGGTAGGTTGAATTTCTGGGCAAAATGGGAGGCCGAATTTCCGGGTTTTTGGACAGCTCCTGGGAAGCTGAATTTCGGCCTAGGGCAGATCATATCGGCCGAGTTTCGGGGCAGATTGGAGGCTTGACTTGAGTGTTGTTGACCAAGTTTGACCATAAACATTGTAGGTCAGTTTTGACCTCATAGTTGACTAGCTATATTTGATGTATCTCTTGTTGAAATGAAGAATTTCTCTAAAAAAAAGGTTGTTGGGCTTTCCCCCCAAGTGGGTTTTCCCAAGATAAATCTTGTGTTCGCTTTGTGCATTGTGATCTCTACTGTCCTTATGGTTGAATTTCTAAAGTGTAATTGCTTAATGATAAACTGGAATTGTTAAAAGAAGATCTATATCAATTGAAGTAATTATTAGTATTTCAAAAATTAGTGCTAGTATCTATTGTACTTGAAAACTCAACATGGTTTAGAGCTTTGGTGAAGGATAGGACATTGAGATCACTCTTGCAAAGCTTTGGTAAAGGGATAGAAGACCTCATCCAAGATCTATTTGCTTGTTTATGACTATGGGTTTCTAAATGGAGGCAAAAAACAAATTAGAAAGAGCTACAAACTTTAAGAATTGGAAAACTAGGATTGATCTCCTTGCAAAGAATGAACTCTTGGGTATTGTAAAGGGCAAGGTCAATGAACCCGAAAAGGATGAACAAAAATTATAATTTGAGAAAGATGATATTACAGCTGGACATATCATTGTAGATTCCGTCACAGATCATTTGATATCATATATTGCAAATCATGACTCTTCAAAGAAAATGTATGATGCCCTAATTGGATTATATACTATCAAAATTCGTTAAGCAATGAGTTTGAAGGATGAGCTTCGTGATGTTAGAATGAAAAGGAATGATACTATAGCCTCATATTTCATGAGGATTTCTCAATTGAGAGATCAACTTCAAGCAGTTGATGAAATCATTCCCAAAAAAGAACTAGTGACTGCAACACTCAATGGTTTACCTGAATCATGGGATTCATTTGTCGCCGGAATATGTGCTAGAAAAGAAGCTCCAAAGTTTGATGAACTATGGACTGCATGTACTCAAGAAGAATCAAGGCTCATATCAAGAGGGAATTCAGAGATCTGAAGAAGGTGACTCGTAAGCATATGCAACATGTTTCAAGAAGGGTGGAGGAAGAAAGAAGTTTGGTTTCCAAATAAGAAAGAAAACCTGAAGGAAGATGACGTGAAGGAAGAAGAGTTGCTCCTCAAGGAAAGAGAGATATGTCAAAAGTTCAATGCTATCAATGTCACGAATTTTGTCACTAGAGACACGATTTTCCTGAAAGATCAAACGGTAGAAAGAGAAAGGGAGAGCAACATGCCACCACAATAGACATCAATGAACTTCCAAAAAACACCAAGAATAAAGAATCAGGTGACAAAGATTTCTTTTATTTCTTTGCTCTTATAGGTTCTATTGTAGATAGCGATGATTTATATCTAGTAGATAGTGGTGCCTCAAGGTACATGACAGGAGATTGTGACTACCTGACAAGCTTAATTGAAAGAAGATTATCTCAAAAGGTTGAGCTTGGAGACAACAACAATTATGCAGTCAAAGACATTGGGAAGACTTTTATTGAGCTGGAACCCAGTGAAAATGTTCATCTAAGCAGCATACTATATTTACTAGGTTTGAAAAAAAATTTGGTTTCTATTTCATGTTTGGAAGATAAGGGAGATAGAGTAGCATTTGTTGATGGCCAAGTTCTTGTATGGCCAAAGGGCTCTAGTATAAATTCTGCTAGAGTAATTGGAATTCGTGAAGGAAGGTTATATAGACTCTTGAAACAACTTGCACAAGCATTTGTACATAATGATATTAATCCATGTGAGCTTTGGCATAAAAGATATGCTCACCTTCACTATAGAGCTTTACTTGCTTTAAAACAAATGGTTTCTAGTGTTGATCTTCGCCAATTCTTTTGTTGATCTGTTATTGTTCATTTTAGGATACAAATCAAGTTTTATTGTTGGACTCAGCCAATCCATTGCCTTGGTCGTAATAGTTAACCAAATGCCTCAGTACAATGTCTTTGTCTAATGCATATTCAGTGAACTTTAAAGATGAGAAATATGAAGCATTATCAAAGACTAGGGGCATTGTAACACCAAACCTAGTAATGATGTGCTACTCAAGGAATTGTATGACAACTTTATTGCTGATTGTGGTTAGTGAAACAATGTTTGTCCAACAGGTGAAGTAGTTTGTGGCTATCAATATGTACTGGTGTTGTGTTGAAGAATGTGGATAAGTTTCACCAATTACATCCAATCCCCATTGTTGGAATGGTTCTTCCACCATCACCAA
Organism: Pinus taeda; assembly: GCA_000404065.3. Classification (NCBI taxonomy): domain Eukaryota; kingdom Viridiplantae; phylum Streptophyta; class Pinopsida; order Pinales; family Pinaceae; genus Pinus; species Pinus taeda. The sequence goes on along the minus strand of APFE030617473.1, from coordinate 154,835 downwards.
TTGCAAAGGCATAATGGACCTTTTCTCATAGCCAACACACTTTTGACAAATTGGACATCTTCTGGCATAGGCATGTGAGTCCTTGAACACTGTCGGTTAGTAATATTCTGGCCTAAGGAACATGTGTGTAAGCATTTCACCTACAAAGTGTCTGTCGGCTAGCCCACCATGCATTTATGACAGAACCTACTCAGCATTAGTCTTTTCCAAACAACGGAAGAAAACTCCATTTTGGTACTTTCTTAAGGGTATCCCATTAATTAGCTGGCACTGTGAAGCTTTGAGTCTTATGGCTCTTCATTGGTTAGTGGTAAGATTATTGGGTATGGTACCCTGATGTAGATAGTGATTGAACTCTTGCTACAATGAATTTCAGTTTGGAAATTGTAGGGAGTGTCAAGTGAGTACATGGAAAACTCATTCTCTCATCCTTCTTCCTCCTTATTTTCAGGGTTGAAGGCTTCAACAAAGAGCCTACACAGACCATGACTTTTACTAGCATGGGATGGTTTGAATTTCAGGTCATATTCCTATAGAGAGATCATCTAGTTACCTCTTCATTCTCTTAGCTCTTTGTGTACAAATAGTGCCCTTACTGCAAGGTGGGGAACTATTACCTTTACATGGCTCTTTAGGATGTATGGTCGATAGTGTTATCAGGACTGCTATGAACTGGCTGGTTAGACCGTTTTCAGGTAAAATCCTATTCAGATTGACAAACCAGACCGGAAATGGCCTGTTCGGTACCAAACTGGCCATATTTCACCGAATCAGTCGGTTCCATATGTTTGCGTATAGAGCAAGCCGTGGGGCCCAAAAAAACGATATTTTTATTTCGTTAATTTTCTTAGCTGACCCACCTAAAAAGAAACCATAAGTCTCCCTCTAATTTATTTAAAAACCCTCCCCCCCATCTATCTCACTCACACTATCCACTCATCACATCTCTCTCTCTCCTGCGCTTGTGCCGCTGCAACCCGCAGTCGGCTGCTCCCTGCCGTTGCTCCCGTCCCGTCCTGTGCTGCTCCCGTCCCGTGGCCGTTGCAACCCGCAGCCACTGTAACCCACAGCTGCTGCAACCCGCAGCCACTGTAACCCACAGCTGCTGCAACCCGCAGCCGCTGCTCCCCGCCCGCAACTGTCTGCTCCCGCCACTGTCCCGTGCCGTTGCAACCCGCAACCGGCTTCTCCCCCGTCCTGTTCTGTCCCGTGCTCTGCCGTAAACAATCTCCCGTCCCGTTTCACCCACAGCCGCTGCCTCCACGGCTCTCCCACAGCCTGCTTCTCACCCCTAACCCTCCCGTAGCCACAAATCCACCATTTTGTTACCTCGGACCTATACTGTGGACAGCAGGGTGAGATTTTCTCCTTAGCCAACATGTCAGAACAACAACAAATCAGGGACCCTGGGGTAGCTGAAACGCCAGATTTCAACAACAGAGGCCCACTGAAGTACTTACAACAGTGCCACAACAAAGAGGAGAATGTTTACAGCCCCACCGATATTGCGTTAGAGACAAATTTTGCTTTTTGGACATCCCAAATTAAGCAAATCATGAGGAAAGTGGAACACCTGGAGGCGGAGAATCGCGGACTGCGAGCTGACATCAACATTTTATCAGATAAACTCCTATTGATAGAGGAAGACAATGCATTTATCAAAAAAACATTGTAGGAGTATCGAGACAAAATGTAGGACAACAATCCGACGAGACCTTACAGGCAGAGATCAGAGATCTTAAAAGCAAACAGGAGGAAATCAGGTCCCAACAAGTGTCCCTTAAACAGGAGATGGATTCGCACATCAGCACATGGGCACAGGTGGTCAAAGGAAAAGACAAGGCTCCTCTGCTCATAGTGGTGGAGGAAGTAGTTCATGCAAGGCTTGTGGAAGAAAGAACCCGAAGAGCAAGAGAACTAAATCTTAAAGTAAGAGGACTCCCTACACCTCCCTCTCCAGTAGATCCAATGGACCTGGGGAACAGGTTTCTGTGCGACACTCTAGACATACCAGACGTAACCTTGGACAAAGCCTGGCTAGGGCAGGACTCTACTCTCTTCCTCAGATTTCGTGACTTCTCAGACAGACTTCAAGTGCTCCCAGCCAAGTGAAAGCTATTCTCCCTTCCAAATAAAGTATTTTTAGATGAAGAACTCACAAGAGCTCAAGTAGCTGAATTGAAACAAGCTAGGGAACAGGTTGCAGCGGCAAGACAAGCAGGGAAATGGGCAGTGATTAGAAATCTTCGAGCAGTTATTCGGGAAACCTTCCCCCCGGGATGGGCACCCCACTTAGGTAATTCCAAATGACGGGTTCGAACGGACGGGAGGCGGGGCACGGGTCTCTCGGTTCACTGCTGGAATGGTAATGGCTCCGTTTGGTCCTCACCAGGCCTACTTTATGAAGCCCTTAGCTCAACAGGCATCCTCCTGGTTACCGAGACTCACGCGAGCCCAGTCCGGCCTCTCCCTGACATCACAGGATACCAGTGGACAACAGCTTGCAGACAGGAGACACGGAGCTCAGGGGGTGTCAGGGGTTCAGGAGGTGTGGCTTGCCTCGTCCGTGATAGCCTCAGGAGCAGAGTAGCAGTAGTCGTGACTGATGAGTATGCCAGATTCATGTGGATTCAGATCAGAGCCAGAACATCACTGCCGAGAGACATTTATATCGCAGTTTGTTACTTCCCACCTATCTCGTCTTCCTATGCTATTCACAATAGCTTACACGGAGACCCTTTTTCAGACCTGTACTCTGACATCACCAGGTTTTTAGCAGTAGGGGATGTCATTCTCACAGGAGATTTCAACGTCCGGACCAAAGACCTCTAGATCCCTATGCATGGTAGAACAAAGGATATATTTTGCACTCGGGGGATTGACCCGATCACGGTCGGCATGCACCGGACATCTAAGGATCACCTGGGACCCACCACAACCTATGGGAAATATCTGTTTCAGTTAGGAGAATCTCATGGGCTAGTAATTATGAACGGTTTACCTTGTTTCCCATCCTCGCACTTCTTCACCTGCAGACCATTTGGAGGTGGGACAAGTGTGGTTGACTATGCTATTGCCAACCCGAATATCCTTCCTTACATAAAAAATTTCTCAGTCACCCCCATCCCCCTCGCAGACCACACCCTCCTCTCATTCTCTCTGCAGTTTGACCTCCAGAATCCTCCCCCTACCCTTCCCCGCAGTCTCCCTAGAACCACCTTCCGATTTGAGGAAAGTGACCCTGATCTCTTCTCCTCTATCCTCAGGCAGACTCTCCCATCGAAATCCCAGTTCACCTCCCTCAGCTTCGCCAAGGACAAATACTAGTGCCTCTCACATACAATCTGGAAAGATGCGCTCCAATCCTTCCCCTTCTCTACCCATTCCGTTACCACCACCTGCAAACCGGGAAATTGCCCTATGAACAACTGGTATGACCAGGATTGTAAGTCTATGCATCAGGACCTCCGACACGCCTTTCGGAACTCTTTACCTACATACCTTGACCTCTGCTCAGCCTACCGTTGCCTCCTCCGCTGCAAGAAGCGCCTCTTCATTGCTCATAGGAGACAAGTTCTTTCTACTCTCCTCCTCCGCTCCCTTAAAGATTTCTGGGGAACCATCCTTTCCCGGCGCTCTTTTAGCCCTATCGACCTTGATCCTGCCTCTATGTTCTCCCATACCTCCCAACTATATGACATCCCTGGGCAGCCCCTGATTCGGGTCACTCCCCCCCACCCCCCCCACCTCTTCTCTGACAAAGATATCAGGGAGGCAATATGGATGATGAATAGCAGCAAGGCAGCATACGAAGAAGGCTTCCAGGCAGAATTCTTCAAGCACGGACTTCACCCTCTAGAAGGATATCTGGTGGACCTTTTCAACTAGGTGGTTCGAGATGGATTTCCGGATAGCTGGTCACACCACATTATCTACCCGATCCACAAGTCAGGGCCTACTTCTGATCCCAACAATTACAGAACAATCATGGTTGGGCACACATTCTCCAAGTTATATGCCACAGTACTTCACAGGAAGCTCTCCCACTTTCTTGAGCAGAGACAACTCAGGGCCAAGGGCCAAGCAGGTTTCCGTCCAGGCCACCAGACGATCGACCACATCCTCACTCTTCGAGTGGTGATTGAGGAGGCCAGGCATCGATCCTCTAAAGTGTATTGCTGCTTCGTAGATTTCTGGAAGGCCTTTGACTCAGTTCCAAGGGAAGTTCTTTTCCAGAGGCTAAGGGAGATTGGTATTTCCTCGACTCTCCTGAATGCCATCATGCGTCTCTATGAGGCCATCCTTGGCTGTCTCCGTACAGTAGGAGGATTGTCGAATTTCATCTGAAGCACCATTGGAGTCAAGCAAGGATGCCCCCTTTCACCTACTTTATTCGGGATATATATTGATGAGCTTGAGTCCTTCCTCCGAGAGCATATCAAGGATACAGATGGATGCCTTCTCCACCAGGTCTTGATTTTTATCCTCCTCTTTGCTGACGATATTGCTCTCATTGCCTCCTCCCAAGAAGGCTTCCAGAGACAGCTAGATGCACTCGCTGCTTTTTGTGACCGGAGACATCTAACTGTAAACTTGGGTAAGACCAAAGTGATTATCTTCAATGGAGTCAAAAAATCCTCAGATTTCTGCTTCCTATTTAAAGGGAAGAGATCGAGATTGTCAGCACCTATACATATCTGGGAGTTCAATTTTCAGGACCTCGCTTCAGCCTGTGACCAGCCCTTCAACCTCGGATCAACAAAGGGTACGACTCCCTAGCACTTCTGGAGAGACAGTGTTTCCGACACCACTTCCAGGACATCTCGTCCAAAATGAGCATCATGGACACCTTGATTCGCCCCACAATGCTTTACGGCTCAGAGATTTGGGGTCCCTCTCTTCTAGAGCCAGATTGGGCTTCAGTGGAGCTTGTCCAGACCCTCCTTTTGCGCCGTTTCATCAGATGCAAGCAGACAGTTCCCCAGCACATCATTCTAGCTGAGTTTGGGCTCGGCCTTTCCGTCTGGAGGTAATATTCAGGTTAGTGTCCCTCTTGCACAAACTCCGAGGATTGGCAGACACGAGGAAGGGTCGTGACAGATACCTGTATTTAGCATATTGCTCCTCCGAGCACATCGCCCGCATGCAGACAGGCCGATCCAAATGTTGGTACACTGGGGTGATAGATATTCTGAAGGCCTCAGGAATTCATATTGACCACCTCCCTCCTTTTCAGTACTCTCTGAATGCTCCTGGCCATCTTCTTCCCAATCAACAAGAGCTGAATAAAATCATTAAGGATGATATTTACAGATGATACGTTCATATTACATGGATCAATCCTCCCAATGGGCTGCGCCCAAAAATGGCCTTCTACGCGGAGCACTGCCTGGAGATCAAGGATGGGCTCATCATCAGACCTCAGTACATGCTCCAACATTGGATGCATGCCCTTAGAATCCCCCTCGGGCAGTTCAGAGTCGGTTCTCACAGACTCCGGGTGGAAACAAATCACCACATCGATAGGGCAGACAGGATCTGCGAGCTCTGTCATTTACAGGAGATAGAAACAGAAACACATTTCATCTTCAAATGCCCTGCATACTACGAGATCCGAGGTTGTTTCCATTGTCTCTTCAGGTCTTCTCAGACCTTGTCTAGCTTCCTCAGATATGTTGATCCGAGATGCCTAGCACTTTACCTCTAGGAGGCTTTCAGATTTCGGGCCCATTTTCTCCAGCCTCCTACCATACCAGACACTATGTAGAAGATCACGGACTTCTTTAGGGCGCTACCCTCAGCACGGGGCACCAAAAGAAACATGGACCATCCCACTGATATCGAAAACAGATCAGTGCGGTCCCGAAGGGGCCGACCCACCAGAGTACAGCAGCGCCCCAGGATTAGTTCCACCCCAGGGAGGCGCTGTAGAACTTCCAGGCGGCATCATCGACAACCGAACGTATCTACAAGACAACAGACTTTGACAAGGTTCCCTCAGTTTTCTTCTCTCGACCTTGGATGTTAGGAGTAGGGAATAATCAGGGGATTCCCCCCCCCTCTTCTTCTTCTCTTTCATCTCTGCCTCATCACAGCGCTCTGCTTCGAAGCTGAGAGCTCCTTGCTACTTCATTTACATTTTAGATGTATTTCCTGCTTTTAAAGAAATGTTAAAGGGGACCGTTTGGTCCACCGACTTGCATAATGTAATCATTGTAACCGACAGTCCCGTTGACCTACTATGGTCATTTGTTGGACATTAATAAAATTATCTTATCTTATCTTGTATTTCTTGAGCTGAGATTTTTGAGTGGATTTTGGAAAGATATTTGCAATTTTGCAGGGCTATTTTCAGGAGGTTCTTGTGTAGATTTGGAGATCCGGTTGAAGGGCTAAGCTAGAGAGAGCTTTTTGGAGAGATTTAGAGCTACTTCAAGAGATTTTTTCTCAAATATTGTGGCTTGGATTTTAGTTGTTTTTGGAGGTGACTAAAGGGGTTTTGAGCTGTTTTTTGGAGTTGTATTTGCTACTGTTTAGAGCTGCTATTGTTGTCAACTTTTGGAAGGATTCACCAAGTATGTCAATGCACCTAATCTTCTATTTTTCTTTTAAAATTTGTTGTTTTTCCCTAAAAGTGAAAAAAAGAAAGGGCTCTTTATAAAGATTTATATTTTCTTGTGTTTCTCTCCTAAAAATTATTGTTTTTTCCCTAGAAAATAAGCATTGTTAGAGATTTGTATGCAAACTTTTAATTGTTGTTGTAGAGCTTTCCATGGCCTCTAAAAGCAAAAATGATCCAGCATGGTTACATTGCCAATTGAATGAAGATGGGTAAAAAGTTTGCAACTATTGTGGCAAGATAATCAAAGGTCGGGGGATCCATAGGATTAAAGAACACTTAGTTCATTTGAGAGGCCAAGTAGAACCTTGTGATAAAGTCTCTAATGACATAAGAAGTCGTATGATGGGTTTGATTGAACCCTTCCTAGCAGAAAATAGAAATAATGAGAAAGTTAAAAAAGACAAGCAAAAGTAAAAAAGATGATTCTCCTTTCATGGATATTGATATTGAAGCACATATCCCTAGTTTTGAAGAATCCTCTAGTTTTCTTGTTAGAATTGGACATTAGCATGTGTCTGCGTCAGACCCTATTTCATCTAGTTTGAAAAAGGCACGTATAGGAAATCTTAACTCTTTCTTTGTACCTCGCCTAGTGCTTATCCCACCGTTGATGCCAAATGGAAGAAGATAGAGAAGGAGGCTGCTTGGGATTGCATTGCTAGATGGTGTTATGATGTAGGCAAATGTTTCAATGTTGCTTATTATCCATATTATTAGCCTATGATTGATGCTATAGCTGCATGTTGTTCGGTCTTCAAAGGCTGTAGTTTTCATGATATCAAGTGGTCACTTTTACAAAATGAGGTCCAAATAATAGAAGCACTCATGGACCAAAAGAGGGTGCACAATTATGTTTGATGGATACACTGATGGATGATCTCACACCATTTTAAATTTCTTCATTGCTTGCCCAAAATGTACCATGTTTTTCAAATTCGTGGATGCATATGATCAAGTGAAGGATGCACAATTACTATTTCATCTTTTGGATGAAGTGTTTATGGAAGTAGGGGTTAACAATGTTGTACAAGTGATCATAGACCCTTTCATGTAGCCAACTATTACCTAAACCCAATGTATGGAATTTTAATTTTTCAAAGTTTATAAGTTCTATTATTCATAATTTCATTACAATTTAGAGATTCTTTGCCAAATATTCAAAATCAATTGATGGTTTTTTTGTCTTTTTGAACTTTGAAGGTGCCATTACAGTAAATATTTTAACGCATGTGGTGACGTAAAAGGGTGATTGTACAAATGTATCAAGTGCATGGTCCCAAATACCAAGATTTAGGACCAGATATGTTGCCAACTCTACAATTTCAATGAGAGTTCCAATACCTTTGGCATGTCTATGCCTATAAGAAGCAGAACAAAGGATCCACCAGGTAAGAAATGTCAGAGTTTTGATATTATATTACTCATTAAAAGGCCTCAGTCCAAGTTTCAAACTTTCAAGGTCATTTGCTAATACTTATTTTCCTTCAATTGCTATTGTAGCCTATTGGTGACAATAGTTTGGTAGCTAATGCCCTAATTTGCAAAGATTTACAATTTGGTTATTGAGACAAACCTATAGTGCTTCAAGATGTGAATGGAATTGGAATGCTTTTGAGCATATACACACCAAGAAGAGGAACCCCTTGGAACTAAAGCGGTTGAGTGACATGGTTTATGTTCAGTACAACCTTAGGTTGACCCAAAACCAATTGCTGAATAAGCCACCTAAATCAAGCAACATAACTTTGGATGACTTTGATCCATCATACGAGGGTTGTGGAGAACTAGGAACCAACATTTGAAAATGAACATATTTCTTGGATGGACTTGGACCCAACTCCACCTTCAAGGGCAGGGGAATCGATTTGGAATCCCATTATAAAATCTTAGTCTACTAATTCTAAGGTTGAAGATGAGGCGGATGACAATGATGATTTTGATTATTACTAGTAGTATTGTAGTTTAGTACTATGCTTATTTTTGGACTCTAGAGGCCATTTACACCTTGTTTCTTAACATATTTTGGTTCATAGATATATTGGACAATGGACTAGCTATTATTTTGGTACTATGCACTCTTGCTATATAAATAAGAACATTTTCATATTCGTGTATAAATAGTTTGGATTTATATGGATGCATATGAATATATGTGTTTTTGTTTGAACTTTAAATGTTTTATGTAGTTTTGGTCAAGTGGTTTTTTGGTCCAATTTTTTCATTGGTTCTCGGTCTTGTTACCCACTATTTTGTGGGTAATATTCTTAGGAGAAATTTTTTCTCCAAGATGGTCCTCAGTTGGCAGCAAACAACCCCTTGTAGCAACCAGCTAACTCATTGTGCCATTTCTCCACCATATGAGCCAACCATTTGGTCCCTCACACATCTGCCATTATCGTATGTTTGAAGGTGGGCCTCTCGAATCTAAAGGTATGCCTTGTCATTTGGAAATTGAGTATTGTAGTTTGCTTGTCATGGACACTTCTAGGCATGGATTAATGGGGGGATTCGACGGAAAGAATGGGCTAGGTCTATGTTTTTGTCCACTAGACCCCTTTTAGGAATTAACCTTGGATTCTAGTCTCGCGGGATCTCTTTTACTGACCATTTGGTTTCAAGGATGGTATTTCACAGGAAACCCCGATTTTTGCTGCGTGGTCTCGCTCCGTTATCCGCCTATATTACCCCCTTTTTCATTCATTATTACCCAATTCATCATTTCTCTTGCCTGGGTCCACATTCCTCCATTGGGTCCACATAGGGTTAGCTTGTGCCTTCCCCTTGCCCACACCTTGGGTCATGGCCTGGACTAAAGCCTCGGAGGTTGATGTAGTTGAAAAGAAACATACAAGCATATATGGCCACATTAAACAAGAAAAGGTACCACAAAATGCAAAAGATGGCTGGGACAAATACATTTAGCATGTGGGCAAAAGCCAATACATGAGCTCTACCCCATCATCATGGCCATCACCCTGGTTCCTAAAGGTTCTATGAGCCTCCTTCATCATATAGGAACCCATGATTGTCCCAACCCTTGGTGGGCGATGATCCGCCCCACCTTAAAAGGGGGAATTCGTTGCTATATCTTATACATCATGCTCTAACCCCTTGAACTTGGAGTAGTTCATGAAATAAAATCATAAAAAAGAAAAAGAAACATAAAGAAGGGTGGAAAAATCAAGGTCGGGGCCCCTCATGTACCATGATTACTACCTTCTACACACTATAACCCCGAGTGTGGGCTTCCCTCTTATTAGCTACCCTTGTACCCCAGCATGTGACCCAGGGTTGCCCCTTCTCATTACCTACGTCATTCACCTATCTGTCACATGCCACCACCTCTTAAAGGATGTCCCTTGACTGTATTATCCCGTTTAAAAGTAGAAACCACCTAATAGGATTATTGGTTAACCCCATTTGGAGTTTAGGAGACATTGGTACACCTTGAAGCCCATTATGAAAGGGCAGACCATTATGAAGTTCCCACCCGTGGTCCATGATTAGGTAAGTTCATTTACTCGATTTCTCTAATGATTTGTTGTACTAGAAGGCTAGGGGACGCATTGGATCTTATGCAAGATTGTAGATGGTTTCCATCTTGGGTTTGGCCTCCCTATACGGGGGCCTAATCCTCCAGAGGGCTACATTGGCACATGCAGAGTGAGTGCTGAGAACCATGGGCCTCCACAGTAGTAGATTGCACTCCATGGATCCCCACAACCATTTAGAGATTGCTCGTGGTTCACTTATTGGACGAGGAGGATGCACCTGATCCATCATGCCCAGTTGGCCCCAGATTTACACCATACACTTAGCAAATGATCCAGGATTTGCATGATGATGTAGCATCACCTACACTATCATCTTAGCCCTTGCAGATGATCTACAAGCATCTTCAATTTGTTTGGAGACCCATGAGGACACTTGTGTGCCTCCACATGTCATTTGGAGCACCATAGGTTATTGCAAGGGGCCACGTCTTTGTTCGCTGCTTTGAGGGTCCTATTCTTCATTGTGGCACCCATGGACCTCATTAGGCCTTTTAGAGGGCCCTACAACATGCATAGATTATTATTTGACTTCTTGAGAGGCTTACTTTTTCATTTATGAGCTAGTTTGATGGGCTTGTCACCAAAAGTTGTATTATTAGAACATTGTTTTATTTTTGACGCTTATGTAGGCCAAGGAGGCTAATTCGAATTCCTAAGTTTTGTATAAATACAAGTAAGATGAGTTCATTTCTCATCATCACTTTGGTTTGGATCTTTTATCTCTCTTGAGATTTTCGCACTTTTTCTAAGGATGAATTGGAGCTTTATGGATGAGTTTTGATGTGTGGATATTGGTCTATCTTCTCTTGGAGCTTCTTTATTGTCAATTGTGAATGGTTGGATATACTCTATCACATGTAAGTATGCACTTTTTGATGCTATTCTTGTTTACTTTTGTCATATATGTTGGACTGTGATTTTCGTTGTTCTAGGGCTAATTGTTGCATGCATTTATTGCTTAAAATTGTGGAATTTGTCTCTATCATAGCACCTCTCAATGTATGGGCCATGTAATAGGAGCGATATCTCCTAGGGGTAATTCTATCAAGGAATTTGACCTTGACAAGCCATTCCTCTTGCACATCGAAGTATAAAAGCTACAAGGTTGCTTCTTCTTGACCTAGAAGGCAAATGAAGCGATCTTGAGGCCTCCTTGACTAGGAACCAAGAAATCCTACTCATACTCAACATAGACTCCATTCTCCCAAAGATGAAGGCACTGATTTACCAAGGGTGGTCACTAAAACTTATATTCTCTCACATCCTTCCAGGACTAGCCACATTGGGGTACCTAGGGCATCAATTTCCCGACAAGCTAGCCATCAAAAGAATTCGCTCCTAGGGTCTCCTGTGCTGGCCTTTCTTCTAGCCCTCCTCCAATTTTGAAGACATTCTGACGATGGAATTGGGAGAAAAGCCAAGCCCTAGCTCAGGGATCAAAACTTGCCCTGCCATCCCTAAGGCTAGTACCTCATAGGGTCAAAACAACACCTTTGAGTGAAAATACTTTGATCCTTTCCCCACCTTGTCTAGGGTAAGAATATCATTGGTTGCTACATACTTTCCTCATACCATTGACAAGGTCCACTTGGCCCCATGTGGTCCCGTTCCTTTAAAGGATCATTCTTCAACGACCATCCGAGATACCAATTCTAAATAAGGATTTTAGGGATTGAGGAACTCCTTCACAAGGCTTGTCCCATAAAACTTAACCCTCAAAATCCTCTCTTCCTTTCTCTAGAATACATAGTACCTTGCTTAGAAAGCAAACAAGCTCCATCATTCAAACTTTTATGGGAAAGGGTTTGTTTGGGTCACTCATATCCATTGACTTATCATTCATTAGTGACTCCATACATACCGTATGTCCTCCCATCTGTGAAAGTTCGTAAATAGAAGGGAGCCTTAGCTGAGGTGACAGTGGGCTAAGTCTCCATTTGTTGCCCTTGCCCTAGCATTTTCCCTTTAGGGATCCCTTGCTAGTTTGAGCGGTAACAGGTCCAAGGGGTCTACCGGTTCACATTGATGGTCAAAACTGCTTAGTTGCCTTATACATTGCTTAGGTTTGCTTGTCTATTGCAGGTTAGTTCAATTCAATACCATGTAAACTCGTACTCATGAAAGAGATTGACCTTTGATCTCCCTGGTCGTCTTTCTAGGTGAGTACAAGTACTAGGGAGAAGTCAAATGCGAAAGTATACAAGGAGAGTTCCTTTCTCAAGTCTGGATTGTACAAGGTAGGGGCTTGTGCTGTAACTTCCTTGATTTTGCTGAAAGTTTCCTTTTTTGTGGTAGTCCATTTGAATTGAGTGCCGTTCTTGATCATCTGTTGTAAAGGCTCTACAATCTAGGTAAAATTAAATATGAATATCCTCACAAATTTTATTTTGCCTAGGAAGGACTACATATTCTTATTGTTGGGAGGAGGTATCTGCATTGTTGGTTTTATCTTTTATGGATTCACAGAGATGCCTTTCCTAGAAATGACACGACCGAGGAGGTTTCCTTTAGTGACAACAAAAATGCTCTTTATTGGGTTGAGTGAAATCCCATACTTCCTGTATCTCTCAAGTATTTGCTTGAGGTTGCGGGGTTGATCTAACTATCGCTTGGAGAAGATGGTGACATTGTCAAGATGCGGCACTATGCTACACCCAGTCAAACCTCCGAAGGCTATGTTCCTGGCATGTTGAAATGTGGCACCAGTGTTGATAAGCTCAAAAGGCATGTGTCTGTAAGCAAAGGCCCCCCACTTGGTCCAAAAAGTGGTATTGACCCTGTTTTCTTCTATGACTAGAACTTGGTTATATCCAGAAAATCCATCTAGCAAGGTAAACATTTCAGAGCCTGAAAATTGTTGGAGGATATGTTTTATAGGAGGCATAGGGTAGTTGTCTTTATGAGAGGCTTGGTTAAGGTTCTTGAAATCGACACAAACCCTGATTTCTCTAGATTTCTTTCTCTTTGATACAAGGTTGGAAACCCACATTGAATATCTGACATTAGAGTTTATTCGTACATCCATTAACTTCTTCAGTTCTTTCTAGATTAAGGGTTCCAATGTGGGGTGTACTTTGCATAGTTTCTATTTAAAAGGTTTGGCACCCTCAACCGAAATGGAGTTTTGAATAATGTGGGTGTCATACATTTTCAAATAATCATATTCCAAGCAAAGATGTCTCTCTACTTTGTGAAAAGTTGAACATGTGTGCTTTTCTGTCAGTGAGTAACAGGTTTGGCACATTTTGAGTTTTAGCTAAGTTGCATGAAATGATGAAACATTTTGGAGTTTCCGAAATGGGTATATGTTTAGAAAAACTACATCCCAAAAATGGAAACATTAAGTGAAATGTCCATTGAAACGTCATATATGTATATACATATAGAATTTATTATTATTATAAATAAGTGAATAACAAATTGTCTTGTAAGAAAAAAGTGAATAAGAACCATTGATGGCAATTTAGAAAGAAAACCAAGTGTATGTTAACTCTCATAGATGATTACATGATCGTCGAGTTTCGACCAAGTTTCGGTCAAGTTTTGACATTTCAGGTATGGGTATGGCCCAAAACGTTGGGTTCCTAAAAGTTTCGTGCAACATAGAGTTTTGGCCAGTCCCCAGATTGACAAGTTCATGAATCAAGGTAGGATTGTGCTTCTTAGTGTTAGTAGGTGCACAAAAACTAGATTTTGAGTATGGCTATTTCATTCAATGTTTTCTTCTACCAACTGTTAACATATTTATTTTACTGAAGAATTTCATAATTCCTATTATCACTAGTAATTTTTGAAAAAGAATATTACAGAACATCCTGAGTCTATAGATGTAACAAGAGAGCAATTGTGGAGGCGTGAGTTACCCCTCTCCCTTTTCCAACCCTTGGGTGCATCTTTTACTTCTATATGATTATGCTTTGATTTGGGTGCATAGCTCAAGAGCTCAAGCTTGCTTTTCGAAATTTAGCATTTAATACCCCTTAATGATGAGACATTTTATCGCTTATCATGGTTGGGACAATACAAGGGTTTCTTTTATAGATGGAGAATCATGTGCTAGAGGAATCAAGTGATAGCTAATGAGGGGGGTAGAGCTCATGCTAGGATTTTGCCCATGCGCTAATCAAATGTCCTTGCCATCTTTTGCATTTTATCTTTTTCTTTTATTGTGACTTTCTTATGTTTTTAACTTTCTTTTAGCTGCATCAACCTCTAGGGAAATGTTTGATGGCCCAGAGTGAAGGATGAGGATGAGAGGGTGCCAATCCCCATGACCAATGACCACCAACTCGAAGAATGGAGTGGAATAATGGGAAAGACGGAAAGTGGTAAGTATTGGATATCATGGACACACTACTTCAATTGAAGCCTCTCTAGTAGTGTCCTTCCTATATCCTTAAGGCCTCAAAAATGGTCCCACTGGACTAGAGTCAAAGGCTAACCTCCCAGGCGAAGTGAGGGAACAACAATATAGTCAAGATCGGTCAATGATCCAAATCACCCCTTGATTCATATTAGTGTGTCCAAAACACTAAGTGAAGGCACATGATTACAAAATGGTTAAAGTACCTGCCAATGGATGATGCAACTTCCTTCAAGAAGGAATGTTGGATGAGAGAGATATCTGACCAGAGCAAGAAGTGGAGGATCTATGGCATCATGTCATGTGCTGATCATAAAAGGTTGTTGGATGGCTGGCTTTCCAAGGAGGAGAAATGTTTTCTCCTATCGGTTACCCACTTTTTGGTGGGTAATAGTGCCTTGGGACTGGAGGCCAAGAGGATCACATCATCAACAAAAACAAATGGAGGGATTAATACGTGATGTATAAGACAACCATCATTGTCCTCAATATGCTTCCTGAGAAAAAATTTCAACTCGTTGATGTAAATACCGAAGAGAGTTAATGAGAGCGGGAATCCCCTACTTAAACCCAATAGTATACTTGATGAACTTTGTTGGAATTTCTAAGTTTAACGGTCATAAATTCTTCCTATGCTATCTGATTTATTTCTTCCTACTTTTTCAATTACTTAACAAGTTATTTGCCATGTAAATACTGAAAATAAATACAAGCACAATATCTACACATACAGATCAGCAACTGAAAGTAAACAAGCACACAAGTGACACCATTATTTTTGGACTAGTGTCCCTCGAAAAACCGAATGTAGGAAAATCGGTGCAGCTATCCAGAGGGTTTATTATTATGCAGTTTTCAAAATACAACCTGGGTGCCAAAAATGGCTCACACAACAAAGAATGCCCTCAGCAGTAGTACCTCTCATTCAGAGACAGATATTTCGGCTAAATCACCGGATGTACAATCCCACAACTCTCAGCTCTAATCAGCCCCACGAAATTTCCCAGCGTCAGCCTCTCTGGTCCAGCATCAGCCCAACGTCACCCCAACTAGCCCTGCGTCAGCCTCTGGAGGCTCTGCGTCAACCTCTGGAGCCTCTGCGTCACCCATGCTGGCTCTCTCTAGCCATGCGCAGCTCCTGGCTGCCTCTGCATGGCCTCTCGCTGGCTCTGCGTCAACCTCTCTCGGCTTCTGCGCTGATCCTCCTGGTACTAACTCTGCCTCTCTGTTATGTATTCACTGCCCCTCAGCTGCAACTCAGATCACTTCACTCAATTCCCTCAGCAAACCTTGCCCCAAAAAATCGAGTTCTTGATCTCTCTTGGTGTGTTCTCCAACTGACCCTCAATCCTCCTCTTATACTTTTCTCGTTGGTCCATCAACGATCGAGATTAAATCTCTAATCAACGACTAAGATTAGATTTGGCTTGATCCATGACTTTTGGACCATTCTAACCCAGTTTTATATTAATACCCATTAATATTTTATTTTTCCTAAGTTTAGACTTAGGGCCTCCATTAAAAATATTAATTATTTTAATATATCCCAAACTGGTTAGATTCTGCCCAAACCATTTCTGGGTCTTGGAGATCTCATGTGCTTTAGCCTCTCCACCAATTTTCAAGGCTAGAGCACATCCGATGCTACCCCTAATCAACACTCCTTCTTAGCAAGGACTGTGCTCTAGTAATACTCCTCATTGAATATCACCCTGATCATCCATCATCGGTCCCTGTGCTGATGCTAGGCCTCCTCGCCCAACATCCTCTGCACTGTTGCATCATGTACTGCTACCCATGGCCCTGCCACTGCCACTGCTACATCCGTACGACAGCTCCCTCTGCATCCGTGCTGCTGCCCATGGCCCTGCCACTGCTGCATCTGTACTGCATCCCCTCTCATCATGCTGCATTGTGCTGCCCATAGCACTGCCACTGCTAACTGTTGCACTGCAACTCAGTTAATGAGAAGTAAGTAACTAATCCTCCCAATTCTGACATCTCTGTGAGGCTAGAAACACTCTCGATGCTGAAGCTCCCTCTGTCGCTGACAAGTGCTCCCTCTACTGACCTCTGTGTTGCTGCAACAACTCCATGCATCTCACACTGCTGCCTCACGTTGTCTCGGGACTCTTGCACTGTAGCACCCTCTGTCGCTCCATTCGCATTCGTCTCTACCGACATCTGCCAGTCTTGCTACTTCTCTTCAGGGCTCTTGTAGCAAGGTATAATCCAAGAGGTTTGGGTACCTCGAGGATCCTGCCCCTCATTGATCCAAGAGGATCTCGAGACACTAAGGGGATGGATAAGGCTTGAAATTCAAAATGGCAGAAAGGAGAATTTGGTGGCATCAAGGGAGAGGGCTTGTCTTCCTGATCGCAGTGGCGCGAATAGTTCGTCAATTTGAACTCGGATGCAAAAAATAGAGCTCTTCAAAGTTTGGTATGGCAGGGGAAAAATGGGGCCCATAGTGCAGCACATGGCATCCCAGTCAGCACATGGGACCCACATGGCAGCTTGACACTTGGCATCCCATCATTGGCCTCCTAAACCTACACAAGCAACAAAAAACATAAATCCCAAAAAACTATATATTAACTAAAGTTGGAAAAAAGGTTAATATGTATACAAAAGTCACAACTATATAACAAAATCATTCTTGTTATATTAAAATAGTACAACAAAACTCCATAACCAGCGTGACATTCACGTGGAGGGTTTGTTAAAAAGGTTTTAATGCATATATCATTAAAGAAAACCAAAACACATATGGTTATAACAAATATATTATATATATATTATTATATTATGCCATATGGATTACACCGTATATAACACAAGTTTCGGAGCGCCGTCATATCCAATGGTTATAAAAGGCATATGGTTGGAGTATGGTATGGGGGTAACCATATTAAGTTAAACCAACGCATATAACGGTCAATGATGGTTGGGCTTGGGTAGGCAGCCACATGGTCCCGCCACCCAAAGCATGAAAACAATGCCAAACGAAGAAGTTAATGCAGGTATGTGGTGGTTGGATAGGGATGGGTGCGGGTCCCGTGAAGTACGGGCCCACCCTCCAACAATGATATAAAAAATATATATGGGTTATATACGGTTGGGATTTTAAATAACATGTTATTTATGTATGCATTAAAAAATAACCCCAACAACCAACTATGGTAAGTCCGCCCATATTATTATTTAAACATAAGATTTTTGTCAGCGTGGGAGGGAGAGTGGAGGTACAACAGCCCAGGCACGGAAACCAAGACAGAAGAAGTGGAACCCTGAGCAGTGAGAAAACATTGGTGGAAGCATGCTTCGCTGAATTTTTGCAGGAGGGTGATTTTTGTCCAGACTTAGAATTGGGCAAATTTTATATTGTTTTTACACCTCTCAGTGACAGGAATTCCATGGTGGTGTCAGTTTCTGCTTCAGAGCTCTCCAATTTTCAGGGATTTTTCAGCATGAAAGTATAATGCTCCATTTTTGTAACTAATGAATGTAACTTCTTTTGATGCCATTTTTAATGAATGAAGGCCTCCCCATTGATCGAGCAGGGCCCGGAGACATAGTCCAGGAGGGACGAACTCCGTTATCAAGTTCTTGTCTTCTTGTCTTCTTATGCTCTTCTTCTTCTTTCTCTCGCATGTGCACATTTAAAGTTTCTCTTTGGTTAAGCTACAAACTATTAATGTAACTCTTTAATGCATCTATAAACAAAAGATAACCTGGATAAAGTGGTATCAGAGCAGGTGTTTCTAGATTTGAATTGCATGTTTGTATGCTAACGAGAAACAGGCTCCGAAGAGGCGAAGGAGAATTACAGTCTTTCGATCCTGAGGCGCGTCAAAGGAGAAACATGGCAGATGAAGAGGCTCAGTATGAGGAGGAGCTCAATTTTCGCAAGACTTTATATATGATGGCAGATTGTATTGAGAAGTTGTTCTCGAAGCTCGAAAAACTGGAAAATGCAGAGGGGAAAACTCCAGAAGGACAAGGTTCGGTACATGGAGGTGATGGAGGAGATCCACCCCTTCTCTTTCTACAAGTGAAAGTTCTTCTTCTCACCATAATGATAATCGAAATTCAAAAAATACGTCTAAGAAGCCCTTTTTAAAATTAGATTTAAATTTGATCTCCCCATGTACAATGGTGAAAGCAATGCAGAAAAACTTAATAATTGGATTAGGCAGATTGAGATCTACTGCAGGATTCAACAGATCGTGGAGGATGAAGCAAAGATTCAGTTGGCCTCTTTGCGATTAACCAGCACCACTCTCGTTTGGTGGGAGAGCAAAGTACAAAGCAGTAAGGATGTCGGTAATCTTTATTCCTCTTGGCCTAATTTCATTTCTGCATTAAAAGCATAGTTTTATCCGTTGGGTTACATGCAAAAAGCTTTAATGAACTGGCAGTATTTAAGGCAAGACAAAGGTTAGGATGTTCAGAGTTTTACAAAAGAATTTACGAAGCAAGCACTAAATTTGGGTATCACACTTGATACACTTGAAATTATAACTAAATACATTGGATCATTACATAATTAATTAGGCATTCATTGTTATTGTTTGAACCGACCACCGTTGATGCGGCAAGCGTAAAGGCCATTCACATTGAGAACAGGGGCAAATATGACAGAGATGACCAATCAAAGAGAATGGCAGCAGTCAAGAGAAGGGGAGCAAAGCCCTCTTGTACACATTGTGGGAAAGAGGGGCATGATGAAGAGAATTGCTGGAAGCTACACCTTGAACTGAGACCTGAGAGGAATGACAGAAATGGGAAACAGAAGGCTGTCGCCACTATACAACAAAGCCAAGATTCCGAGTCAAAGGAAGATGAGAAAGTCACAGCTATGGGATTTGCATGAGGTAGGCCCATTGACATGGGGTCTGACTCTGGTGATGAGATGAAGTTTGCAGCCTTGGGGGTCGCGACAAGAGGGCCCACAGATTTGGGGTCTAATTCTAGCTATGAATCAAGGATTTCAACCATTATAATAAAAAGGACACTTCCCTTAGCAGGACTCCAAGAACTTGAAGAGATCAACCACCGCATCCAAGCAGAGAATGTTGAACGAAGGAGGCTTCTATGGGAGGCGAGTGATGAACACCAAAGGTTACTACGCGAGTTGCAAGCCAAGGATGGGGCCTTGGAACAGCCGCAACCTAGCTATCTGGAGGTAAAAAGCGATTCTCCAATTTCATATGATTCTCATGATGATGAATTTGTTGCTTTTGAAAACCATACTACAGGGATTGGATCCAAATTAATGAAGAAAATGGGATATCAAGGAAGGCGCCTCAGCATCAAAGGCCAAGGCATCATAAACCCCATCAAAGTCAAGGAGTTGCCGCACCATGCAGGAATTGGATACACCAGAAAGGAAGTGGGGGAAAATTCCAATATAGTTAGTAACCAGCCAACAACAGACGATGAAATTCCTTCCTCACAATCTAGCGACAGTGAGGGCTCCATGAACACCTTTCGAAGAAACACCAAGGGGAAGCGCCCCATGGTAGCCTCGAAAGTTTGGAGGAGAAAGAATCCTTGTAATCATTGCAACAAAGAGGGACACCAACAAACCACGTGTTCGATGCTCCATGTTCCGGAAACATCGCTAGAGGAGTTGAAAGATGAACATGTCCAATAGATGAATCCGCACCATTCACGATGGTCTGCTTTGTTAAGATGGTTTTTTTTAGGGTAATAGCTTATTACGGCCACCATTGTAAATCATACGTTGAAATGTAAAAATGATGGCGTGTTTGTTTCCCATCACTTCAAGACGCAACGATGATATTTTGGCCTTTCCTTATTAGTATTTGAGCATTAATTACTTTTTATGTAATCCTTGGCCAATGAGTGTGTGCCATGAACTCTTGGCAAGGAGGGGTTTCTGAGTCATGTGTGGTGTGCGTGATTGCAAGAATGTACCAGTTTCGCGTGCAGGGGATTGACAGTGTGGATTGACAATGTGCTAATGCTTTTGGAGGACCAAAAGCTCCTCAGTGAGGAGGATTGATCCAGGAGGATCTCGAGACACTAAGGGGATGGATAAGGCTCGAAATTCAAAATGGCAGAAAGGAGAATTTGGTGGCATCAGTGGAGAGGGCTTGTCTTCTTGATCGCAACGGCGTGAACAGTTCATCAATCTGAGCTCGGATGCAAAAAATATAGCTCTTCAAAGTTTGGTATGGCAGGGGAAAATGGGGCCCTCAATGCGCCACATGGCAACTTGACACTTGGCATCCCATCATTGGCCTCCTAAACCTGCACAAGAAACAAAAATCACAAATCCCAAAAAACTATATATTAACTAAAGTTGGAAAAAAGGTTAATATATATAGAAAAATCAAAACTATATAACAAAATCATTTTTGTTATATTAAAATAGTACAACAAAACTCCATAACCAACGTGACATTCACGTGGAGGGCTGTTAAAAAGGGTTAATACATATATTATTAAACAAAACCAAAACACATATGGTTATAACAAAATATCTCTCTCTCTCTCTCTCTCTCTCTCTCTCTCTACATATATAGATATATATATGCCATATGGATTACACCGTATATAACACAAGTTTCGGAGCGCCGGCATAACCAACGGTTATAAAACGCATATGGTGGAGTATGGTATGGGGGTAACGATATTAAGTTAAACCAACGCATATAATGGTCAATGATGGTTCCGGTGGGGCTTGGGTAGGCGGCCACGTATGTGCCCCTGCCACCCGAAGCCACCCACAATGAAAACGACGCCAAATAAACAAGTTAATGTGGGTATGTGGTGGTTGGATAGGGATGGGTGCGGATCCCATGAAGTACAGGCCCACCCTCCAACAATGATATAAAAATATATATGGGTTATATACTGTTGGGATTTTAAATAACATATGTTATTTATGTATGCATTAAAAAATAACCCCAACAACCAACTATGGTAAGTCCGCCCATATTATTATTTAAACATAAGATTTTTGTCAGCATGGGAGGGAGAGCGGAGGTACAATAGCCCAAGCACGGAAACCAAGACAGAAAAAGTGGAACCCTGAGCGGTCAGAAAACACTGGTGGAACCATGCTTGGCTGAATTTTTGCAGGAGGGTGATTTTTTTCCAGACTCAGAATTAGGCAAATTTTATATCGTTTTTACACCTCTCGGCAATAGGAATTTGATGGTGTTGTTAGTTTTTGCAACAGAGCTCTCCAATTTTCAGGCATTTTTCAGCATGGAGGAATAATGCTCCATTTTTGTAACTAATGAATGTAACTTCTTTTGATGCCATTTTTAATGAATGAAGGCCTCCCCATTGATCGAGCATGGCCCGAAAACGTAGTCTAGGAGGGACGAACTCCATTATCAAGTTCTTGTCTTCTTATCTTCTTATGCTCTTCTTCTTCTTTCTCTCGCATGTGCACATTTAAAGTTTCTCTTTGGTTAAGCTACAAACCGTTAATGTAATTCTTTAATGCATCTATAAACAAAAGATAACTTGGATCACTCATCGCCTGTAGTCCGTCTGACTACAACTCGATGTCTCCCCACTTCCTCTCAAGTGGCCCATGGGCACTCATGTCATAGTCGTCAGCTGTCTCCACTTCTTTCTTCGCCCTCGCTAGTGCTGCCTTGGTCTCAGAAGCCTCTCCCTTGCTCTTCTTCCTCGGACACTGGTTCGCATAGTGACCCGGTTCCTCTCAGTGGAAGCATTTGACCTTGGAAAGGTTCTTCTTTTGTTTCTCTTGCTTTCTCGCAGATGCTAGGGCAACATCCTCCTCTTCCTCCTTTTTGGTTTTGACCCCCTTGTCGCTACTTCCCGCCTTGGTCAACTATTTGATCTCTTCTTGACAAAGAGCCGCCCATAGTTCCTCCC
The DNA here is from genome assembly GCA_000404065.3 of Pinus taeda. Classification (NCBI taxonomy): domain Eukaryota; kingdom Viridiplantae; phylum Streptophyta; class Pinopsida; order Pinales; family Pinaceae; genus Pinus; species Pinus taeda. The sequence continues at coordinate 132,412 of APFE030617473.1, read as the reverse complement.
AATCCGGAAGGCTTCCCTACCTAGTAAGCTCCGGACAAATACCTCCCAATCCTCTGAGACTGTGTTCAATGCAGTCCTCACCAACATCTCCTCATCTGGCATGGCCCTTATGGAAGTCAGCTGGTCTCGGATCTCTGTCAATCGCCCGAGGAAGATATTTATCTGCTCTCCCCTTTGCATTTGGTATGATCGCAGCTGATTTTCTAGAAGCATCTTCCTCTGCATAGAAGTATGCTGATACAACTTCTTCAGGGCATCCCACATCTGATTTGCGATACCCTTCTCGGCAATATGTGGTACCACATGATCCTTGACCCCGTCAAGAATGATGCACTTAGCCCTGGCCATTGCCTCCTCGTACTTCTCATTTTTAGCCGAGTTAACTGGGATCGCTATCGTTTTCAAGGCGAAGTGTTTGGTGTGATACCTGTCTAGAATGGACAAGATCCTGGCCTGGCCTTCCAAACTACGATGTACGAGCATTCGTCCAGTCTATCCTGATCTCTTAGCCCATTCACTGCCATTTCGCTACTCCTTTTTCGACTCTTTCAAGTCTCTCCACTTCCCTCTTGGAAGTCCCCTGATTGAATCCTGCTGAGTCTCTCAACTTCCTGTCTGGAAGTTCTCGGTTTGACTCCCTCCGAGCCTTGATTTCCCTTCTGGAAATCCCTCTGCCAATGTCGAGATGGCCCACTTCGATTGTTTGTGCAACTGCACCACTGTTTCAGATTTCTTGGCTAGAAATCCTTGCCAACAACTCCCTTCTCCTTGGTCTTGTTCTGTTAGGTACTGTTATGACCACAGTACCCCACCAGCTTCGCTCCGCAACTTACCCACAACCTCCTATGCCCCAACAGTCTGAAGGTTAGACCCTCCAGGCTCTGCGCAATCGTGGCACCAGCACAATCTGCACCTCCTGGCCAAAACGTCGATCCTTCCTAACTGAGAAAGATGACCAGGCATTGCGTAGGTCAGGTCTGCTCCTCTCTGCCTCAATGCTTATCCTCTTCCTGGTTCGAACTGATGACACAGGCTTTCTGCGCCACTCCTTCCTTGCTGCTTTCTGCTAGGAACAACTTCTGTCACTCGGGACAACTGTTTTTGTTGTTGTTGCTCTGCTCGGCTGATGCCTTCAGTATCCTATGATCTGTAGCCACACTCTGATACCATGTTGGAATTTCTAAGTTTAACCCGATAGAAATTCTTCCTGTGCTATTTGATTTATTTCTTCCTACTTGTTCAATTACTTAACAAGTTATTTACCATGTAAATACTGAAAATATAACGAGCACAATATCAACACATACAGATCAACGACTGAAAGTAAACAAGCACACAAGTGACACCGATATTTTTGGACTAATGTCCCTGGAAATACCTAATGCGGGAAAATCAGTGCAGCTATTCAGAGGGTTTTCTTATTATGCAGTTTTCAGAATACAACCTGGGTGCCAGAAATGGCTCACCCAACAGAGAATGCCCTCGTCAGTAGTACCTCTCATTCGGAGACAAATATTCCAGCTAAATCACCAGATGTACAATCCCATAGCTCTCAGTGCCAATCTGCCCCACGAAATTTCCTAGCGTCAACATCTAGGGTCTACGTTAGCCTCTCTGGCCCAACGTCAACCCAACTAGCCTTACGTCAGCCTTTGGAGGCTCTGTGTCACCCACGCTGGCTCTCTCTAGCACTGCATAGCTCCTGGTTGCCTCTGCGTGGCCTCTAGCTGGCTCTGCGTCAACCTCTCTCGGCTTTTGTGTTGATCCTCTCGGTACTAACTCTGCCTCTCTGCTATGTATTCACTGCCCCTCAGCTGCAATTTAGATCACTTCACTCAATTTCCTCAGCAAACCTTGCCCCAGAAAATCAAGTTCTTGATCTCTCTTGGTGTGTTCTTCAACTGACCCTCAAGCCTCCTCTTATGCTTTTCTCACTGTTCCTTCAACGGTCGAGATTAATTCTCTAATCAACGGCTAAGATTAGATTTGGCTTAATCCATGACTTTTGGACCATTCTAACCTAGTTTTATATTAATACCCATTAATATTTTATTTTCCCTAAGTTTAGACTTAGAACCTCCATTAAAAATATTAATTATTTTAATATCTCCCAAACTGGTTAGATTCTGCCCAAACCATTTCTTGGTGTTGGAGATCTCATGTGCTTTAGCCTCTCCACCAATTTTCAAGGCTAAAGCACATCTGATGCTACCCCAAATCAACAAACTTTAAAAGGTCATGGACTATGCATAGATTAATGTAGAAAATACCTTCAATTTATCTCAATATTTTGGAGCTTTTTCATATCTTTCAAGCTCTTAATATTTCCAAATTTTTCAAGTTAAGGTTTTTCTTTTTGATATTTCATAGTATCTTCCAATATTTCTGTTAAGTTTATTTCTGAAGCGTTGACAATATATTCCTTGAAACAATATTTATGATGTTGGCAAAGATGACCAAGAACTGATCTGTAGAGTCTCATGATGGCCACCAAGAGATCTCCAAAATGCCAATATCATGCAGCCTTTAGAACAAGGCCTCTCTTGGGACTGAGTCAAATGCCTTCCAAAAGCCCATGAAAGAGAAGAAGATTTTCAAAGAGTGATGACTGGCCTCCTCAATAATGGCCCTGAATGTGAAGATATGATTAGTGGTTTGGTAGCCTAGTGAGTTAGCTTGAGTGGTTTAGTTTTGTGAACTACAAGCAGGTAATGGGCTCAAGTCTTCAAGCTGGATGCCTCTATGGATATTATGAACCTCACTTGATTTCCCAATTGGGTTAGGTTGCCAATCAACTACAACCGAGGGATTTACCCCAGGTATTATTTTAGGAATGAGGGGAAGTACCTAGTGGGTTTCCTTAGGATGTGCATTCCATTGTAAAATTGAAAAAAAAGAAAAAATATCAGTGGTCTAGTACTCTGAGTTAAAGTTTGCCCATCATGTCCCTAAGGTGCCTCCTTTCAAGCTCCTCTGACAGCTACAAATGAAGGACTATAGCATAGAGCTTGGAAAAGGTGTATGTCTAATCATGATGGTCCTATAATTTTTTGGATTTGAACTGGCCCCTGATTTGAAGATATTACAGCCCAACAAGACAAAATTGAGACTAAAATTCTAAATACAAAGTTAAAATGCAATCTTATAGGATAGGAATAAGGAATTGTGTTCTGCAATAATCTATTCCAGCCCCTTGATATATGCCTTTGAGATTGTAATGACGTGGCCTATGAGCAATAAAGTTATAAACGAATGCCAACTTCCATGTGCTACAGTCAACCAGCTCCTGATTCTGTCCATAGATGTGCTAGTTATATGGTTTCCATGTTTTTCATAGCTTATCAAGATTTCTTCCTGAAGTTTCTCATTTTATTTCAAATCTCCCATAAAAATAAATCTTTAATCGTTGCTATCTAATGATTAATCCCTGTTAGAAATTCGCTCCTCTACAGCCTTCTTTGTCTCTATTGCCTAATGTCAGCTCGGTGCATCCCTTGGTAATAATATCCACCACGAAGAGTGTGTTATAATTTAACAAGTATTTTCCAAGAAAAGAGATTGCCACTATTTCTTCTTTATTGAGTCGACTTCAGCAGAGTCACAGACATATTTTTTTCTTTTAGAGAATGCATTTTTGCTCTTATACTTTTTATTTTAAACATAGATCAAACATGCGTGAAAAACCATTGCTTTAGAATTTTTCTATATACATTATGAGATGATATAGAAGATATAACAAAGCTTTGATCATTGCTTGCATTAATGGTGCAATTTCAAATTGGCCATTATTATTGAGTGAAATTTTAAAACATGAAATATCTGACTCTCATAATTCTGGTAAATGACAAAAGGAGTTCATCCAAAATGGGTTGGCTGATGTTTTGTTTAGCAAATGTTTTTATAAGATATCTTTTAATTGATTTTGTTCCTCAGAATTATCTCTACAAATGGTACATTTGACTATTGTAAATTTATGTCATCTCTACATCAACAATTATCTGTGATATTCACATCATCATCAATATTCTGGCTGAAACTTCACACTGGTTCTCTTTCATATCTCATAGCAAGATGCCTATTTGTTATCTCCAGCTGTTTGCTGTTTAAAAAGCTCGGTTCATTACGCTGTCTTTATTGTAGTTCAGCTACATTGAGAGGATCACTGTTTTGGACAAACTGTACGTCAGGTTTTAACATAATTTATGAGTATGCACGTTTAATATTAAACAAGAGCAAGTCTTGAATCTCTGCAATCATATTACAGTGCATTTGGAATGGAGACTACAAATAATGGCTAGGTATATAATTCTCCATTAAGGCTGGTTCATTGTATGTTTTAGGGTGAACCTTAATAGACATGCATGAATGATGCAATTGAAATTGGAATGGGATCTGCTTGTCATTAATCAGTTCATCTTTTACACATCCTCTACTTATATTTATTTTATAACCTTGATGTTAAATGTAACAAATTTCTTCCCGTTGATCTCTCTTCCGGTTTGATACAATCTTTTAGATATCCCTAAAAAATAAACCATCTTTTGGTCCTTGGAGTATGCTGTTATATACATTCAAAGGTTCCATACACAGAAAATGGGTCCGTCGAAGCTTGTGCAGAATTTATTCCTCTAATGGAAACTGATAGTTTTTCAACAAAAGGGTAGTGAAGACATTTTTTTACAAAGTACCATACGAGGGAGATGATTCTTTAAGAGGTCCTGTTGTGTCCCTTTCCGACTAGATCAGCAAAATGACACTTTGATTCCAAATATGTTTTCATGATAACTTTCCAAAACTCTTCTGTATAAGTTACCTTTAAACTACTCAATGTAAATGAAAGTCCTAAATAATTTTTGGTTATTTCCTCAAATAACTAGACATCTGTCATGCAAGTGCTTTGCTTTTCTGTTTTAGCACCTAGTGGAGGATATATGGATATCTTTGTGATCTTTCGATATTCACTGAGATTTCCTAACATGTGAAGAGGAATTCTTGATTTCATTTTAGTAGATGGGAACCTGAAGTATAAACACAGGGCATGCTATGATAAGAACATTCTTTGACATCTTGTTTTCAAGCCATCTTCATGAACCAGCGCAAATCCATTGGTACAATGAACATCTGCTGCCAACACATTCCAATCACGAAAGTTACAGGCAACATTATATAATGCTTTGCAATGTTTGGAACTCTGTTGTTTGACTAACCTTCTTGTCCTACTAGTTCATGCTGAGATACACTCGAGCCCTTTCCAACTTAAGCCTTCATAGAGTTAAGATGAATAAAGTTCATTGATTCTTCAGTATATGGTTTGTATGCTTGTTTGTTTCTGGTGTAGGGTTTCATGAAAAAGCAAGTCATCTCCATATTCATATCTTTATATATTCAAAGCATTTCTGTGACAAAATCCTTGCATTGTCATTGTTAATTGTGCCAATTTTATGGGCTTAATTTGTATAGTGGTTCCTATTGAGAGCATTAGGTACATTCTCTGACAGTGTGCCTATTATTCTATTAGATATTTTTGCTGTATACCTTGTATAAAAATACAGTAGGAGTTTTGGGAGTAAAATTTAGATGTTCCTTTTCCAAAATATCTTGCACATGCTCTAGCTGTTTTTATAAAAATTAATCGAACTGTATGTATGCCTACCCTGTTTATCAAGCTTAAATAATGCAAGATCAATAACTACATCTGCCTTTTTAATGTAGCGTATAAGAGAATGCAACTCTTTTTGCAAATCATCAAATTGAATTTCTGCTTATTAAAGCTGAATGTCTTCAATCCACAGAATCTTCAGATTCTTTTTGCAACTGCAAATTTTTGTTTTAATGACCATCAAAGGGTATACAGGCAAGCATGGTTGCTTTAGGAACTTCTGGAACAGCAATTCTGCAACTGCAACTTGCTCGATTGCCTTGTGTTGTTGCATATCGTGCAAGTCTCCTAACTGAGTGGATTATTCAACTTCGGACCAAGCTTTGTTATATATCGCTGCCAAACATTCTGCTGGATTCTGAGGTTCTTCCTGAAGCACTGTTCTCAGCATGCACACCTAGGCGGCTAGCTTCGCTAATAAGGTTCTTGATCTTTCTTTCTCATTTCATGTAATATGCACAATGATAATCGAAGCCAGATCTGTAATTGGCAGAATTTGCGTTCTCTTGAACACTATATATATCTAAATGATGAATATGACCTAGTTTACTTTCAAATCTGTCAATGATATCTTCTTTTTCTACCTCAATAATGCACAATTGGATTTCACTGTTACAAAACTCTCTTTCGTCATGCCAATTAATTTTATCCTCTTCATTAACGTCCCAACTTATGTGCCGTGTTCTTTGTAACAGTGACAAGAAATATATTGCATATAGAGTTGATTTTGGAGGTTTTGAAAATTTGTAATTTTCTATATTATTTTTAATATGGGTTAGGTTTTGTTATCCCTCTTCCAATGGGGGTACACAGTATTTTTCCAGTGCATCATTCACCACCATTGTAAGTTCAAGGTCACAAATCAAAGCCATGTAAAAAACCATGTGAGGCCCTTCCTTAGGTCTACTAAAACCATGTCTTGTTAGTTGAGTCTATATCTATTTTGTTTGGTCAGACGATGTCCCGTCCCTTGAAAGCTTCATGTAGGCGATCTCATCTCTAATCAAATTGGAGGACCTGGGTAGGCTTCTCATGAGGACCCATGGAGTCCTAACAGGAAGATATAAGAAGGGATTGATGTGGTGATGGAGAATACACGAGTGCAGATACTCAGTTGCCCAAGCAGATCCATTTTCTTAGTGGTAGAGATTCAACAGAGAAGATAGAGCTAGAGGGTGAGTAGCAGGTGGTAGAGGAGGTTAACAACATTCCAGGAGGAAATATTCCAGTCCTGGGAAGAGGCAGTGAGAGGAAGGCTGAAATCCCCAGAGGCTCTGTGCAAGCACTGTGCAGAGGGTGACACAAAAGGTTCAACGTGTGGCTAGGGAGGCAATTTCGGTGGCAGAAATTAGGTGTGGGGTGAAAGAAAATTATCACAATAATTTTGCCATTATTTTCCTCAAATTAGATTGTCATTAGAGCATTTAAATTATTGTACTCAGAATTGCTGCTGAAGAATAATAATAAAACCCTCACTGTTGCACTGATTTTCCCAAGTTGGGTTTTTCCAAGGACAATTGTCCAAAAATAACTGTCAAAATTCTTAGGTGTGTGCTAGAATTTATCAGTTTCCAGTATTTTATTTTCTGCGTTATTTTTATGGTGAAAATTGCAGTTGTGATTTTATTTATTGTTTGCCATAGCAAATAAACTGCATAATTTAATTTACAGTTAGGAAAATAATTTCCAGTTGCTGCAATAGATGAAAATTTCACACCTCAATATTCTTGAATCAACATGCTTTCACTGTGGGTTAGTTAAGTCTCGACAGGTCACAGTGTCAATTATAGAATTCTTTATCTTGTGCCAACTAAACCCCAAGTTTTATGTTCTTTTCAATTTTCTTGCAAGGATCTCCACCAGTAATTCAATGTTTGATATTTCATATCATGCTGACAACAATTTAGGGCTTAAATATCCATCAAAATCTAGCACTGTAGGTCAAGGCATATTTATAAATATTCAATGTTCCTCGAAAGCACCCCTGAGATTATCAACAAGATCTTAAGTAAAGACTGCTTCATAAAAGTAAGATATCTTCATCCTTTTTCAAATCCCAAAATGACTCAGCCCTCAAAAAATTTTGGTCTTTGAACTTGATGAAGAGCTTGGCTTCATGAGGGTAGTATGGCATTCAATGAACTTACTTCATCAAAGTGTGATTTAATTGGACTCAGCTATACATTCAACCTTTTTCCTGAGCTCTCCTGCAACTTGAATTAACTTCCAACAGTGGCCTATCCAAGGCACCCCAGGTTGGTCTGTTTTCTTAATCCTTTATTCCTACCCAAACTAGTGCACATCATGTCCTCTATAATATACTTGCACAGATGGGTTTCGGTCCTCTTAGTTGTAGGGAACTAATCTTTCATCAAAATCTAGATTATGACAGAACTTGGAAAGTACTTGGGCCTCTTTCAGACATTACATTTTCAAACTCAAATTCTGATGCTCAAACTGAGGCTTATTCAGTTTCATCTAAGCCTGCGGCGTAACTTCTTTAAGTTCTCGGAGCCTTCTGATTAGTGGCATAGAAACAACTTCATCATCGCTCATTGTACATAAGTTCTGAGTACATCTTGATCTCATGTACTCGCTTGTCTTTTCATATCATATGACATCAGCAGCTAGAACTCACACCATGCACATTAAGGAGTCTATTACACTTTCAGTGTTACAACAGCTTAGCAGTCCTTATTAACCTCAATACTCAAACCCTAGTCAGCATTCATCAACAATTTCAATTAGTGATACATCAAATTTCTGGCATACCCTGTGGCATTCAAAGCTCACTCAACCATGTAGATTAATTCTGTATGCTTCATTCCTTCTTACAGTTGAAGACATATTTTCATCCTTAGCAATTTAAACAACAACCAACAAGACTTAATCTTGACATAGATCTGAGTATTTAGCAGTCTTCAAATACTCTCAGCAACATAACTCTATCAGCACTAAAGAAGATCTTGTCTCCAAATCTGAAGCAACATCAATCGATTTAGATTCTATCCACAGACCAGTGCATCCAACAACAACCACAACAATGAATTTTAAATGCTCCAAGCAACAACACCCCTAAACTCTCAGATATTCAATACAATATTTACAAACAACTTTTTTTCCGGATAAATTACATAGTTTTTGGTCAACACTTTTCAAACCACTTAATGTGATTCATCATCAGGACTCAGATGGATAGTCTGATCTAAGCAAGCTATTAAACACTGAAGAGATGCAAAGAAATTACAACGGTTAAATCATAATGGTAAGAAAAGAAATAATATTTTAATCAAATGTAACGTTGAAGAATCTAATGAATAACAAAAGGGAAACAAATATAAAAGTTATAAAATTATAAATAAAATACTATTTTTTTATAAAAATCAAATTGAAAATATTATAACAAAAAAGGACCAAAAAGAAAATTATTTAATTTAATATTAACTATTAATTTATTATTAGTAGTAATAATCTATTATTATTATTATTATTATAAAAGAGAGGAATTAAGTAATATAAGAATATTTAAAAAAAATATTTCTAATAAATACATAAAATAAAGGTACTTAATGTAGATCTAAAGAAAGAAAATATATATATATATATAAAAGTTTAGTACTAAAAAACAGGGAACAAATTGAATAAAAATAATAAGGAAAAAGAAACCCAAGCCACAAAATAGAAGAATGAAAAAATAAACCAGGATAAATTCGGAACTACGTAATATAGGAATAAATATTTTTAATACCTAAATAAATACAAGAACTATAAGCTTAGCACCAAACTATAGAAGACTTAATAAAAGGAATTAATTGAATATGCTTAAATTTAGAAAGAATCATGATGTTAAGAGACTTCATGCTGAAAAAATAAGAAAACTAAAACCAAACAAAGGAAGGGAACAGACCAAAAAAAAAGAACTCTAGGAATAAATAGACAAGATTCAACAACTGCTAGTTTTCCACCCATCGTCCCTATTTAGACCTTCTCTCAGTTTTGATAGCCTCCCTAAGTTTCTGATGATGGAAATGATCAATCCTAGCAATGACCTCGGACTCTTCTATACAAATCTGGTGTTTTGTCTTCTCTACATGTTCAGCTAAAGTTGAGGAGCGAATCCTACAATGTTTGATGTCGGTCACGTGTTCTTGAATCATTTGATTTATGCAGCGGCCAATTTCTCGAATGTAGGGGGTTGCACATGAACATGGGATTAGATACACCTTTCATGCTTCTAGGGGCCACCGGGTCTTTGATAGATCTTAGGGAGCTACGAATTGTGTTAAAGGATCTAAAGATGGAAGAGACATTGTGTTTCTTAAAAATTTGTGCAATCTTGTTGGTTGTCCCTTGGATAAAGGGAAGATGAACACTAGAAACCAATTCTCTGGGCTCCTTCCTTATCTTTGGACCATTGCTCGCCTTTAAGAAAGCCTTGAGACCTTGGTGTTTATTATATAGAGATGGGGTTTTTCATATAGTAATTTTCCAAACCCAATAAACATTGGTCATTAAATAGAATTTACTAGAATGGGTTTGCATGTTCATATCTATTTAGAACTCAGTGATACATTCACCAAACTCAGCCATAAACTAGGTCATATGGTGCTTTTAAATCAACAGCTTGCATAGCCAATAGAACAGTCCTTCCTTCATCCTCAATCAAACTCAGAGTGTGTCTCAAAGTGAGCTTAGAATGTGGCTACCTTAGGCCTAACTCGGCCTATTCTCTGCAGCTCAACCAGGGCTACTTCGGTCCCTTAGTCAACATTCTTCAACGATTTCAATTAGCAATGCATCCTAAGTCACTAGACACGAGGACAAGGGACATGCGGGACACACAAATTCGAGTGTCCAACACGGGGCATGTAGACCCCCCATAGCAAGACACAAGACACATAGGACACATTCTATATATATATAGTAAATAGATATTTCATATTACACATTCTCATGATGATACAAATTCAGACATTCATCTAGATTCTACATTGTAAATTTATAACATTATGCATACAAATACAATCATGATAGATTCATCAATTATCCAACACGAGAAAGAAAATAAATTAACAATAAACTGTAGTTTTCTCATTAAGTCATCAAAATCAAAATGTGTTACATAGGTACTAAGTCCCGAGGACTCTTGACTAGGAATGCCAATGGCAATTAGAAATAGAAAATACAAATCTACAAGGTAGTAGGTAGCTCATCAATCATCATCATTAAAATCAACATCACTGTCACAGTCACCAGGTAGCTCATCAATCATCATCATTAAAATCAACATCACTGTCATGGTCACCACTGATCTCCCCTACATCCTCCTTTGTATCCAATGTAATCTTTGCATCTGCTGGTGTGGAGGATGACGCCTCAAGAGTATCACCATCATCAAAGGTGACAGGCTCTAACATTGGCTCATTAAGATCCAAGTTGGCCAATGCCAACTCAACACTATTGTCCAAACTCAGCGATACATTCACCAAACTCAGCCGTAAACTAGGTCATAAGGTGCTTTTAAATCAACATCGTGCATAGCCATTAGAACATTCCTTCCTTCGTCCTCAATCAAACTTAGAGTGCGGCTCAAAGTGAGCTCAAAATGTGGCTACCTTAGGCCTAACTCAACCAGGGCTACTTCGGTCACTTAGTCAACATTCATCAACAATTTCAATTAGCAATGCATCCTAAGTCACTAGACATGAGGACAAGGGACACGCGGGACACACAAATTCGAGTGTCCAACATGGGGCACGTAGACCCCCCGAAGCAAGACACGTAGGACACATTATAATATTATATATATATATAATTCTAAATAGATATTTCATATTACACATTCTCATGATGATACAAATTCAGACATACATCTAGATTCTACATTGTAATTTGTAACATTATGCATACAAATACAATCATGATAGATTCATCAATGACCAACACGAGAAAGACAAGAAATTAACAATAAACTGCAGTTTTCTCATTAAGTCGTCAAAATCAAAATGTGTTACATAGGTATTGAGTCATGAGGACTCTTGATTAGGAATGCCAATGGAAAATAGAAATAGCAAATACAAAACTACAAGGTAGTAAGTAGCTCATCAATCATCATCATTAAAATGAGCGTCACTGTCACAATCACCACTGATCCCCCCCGCATCCTCCTCCTCTGTATCCAATGTAATCTTTGCATCTGTTGGTGTGGAGAATGACGCCTCAAGAGTATTACCATCATCAAAGGTGACAGGCTTTAACATCGGCTCATTAAGATCCAAGTTAGCCAATGCCAACTCAACACTATTTTCCAAATCCATATCATCAGGAAACACATCCCACATCTGTCTTTCCTTTCAACCACTCCTCCCTCTTCCTATAAATAAGACGAAGGTTGGTGTCCACATACACTATTGTCTTTGTCTTGCATTGCTCAAGACTGCTCATCTTCAAACTATACAAATTCCCATATGTGCTCCAATTTCTCTTGCAATAAGAGGATGAAGTAACTTGAAAGAGGAGCTTCATGGACAACTATTGTAGAGGAGGGCATGTTGCCCCATGAGTTTCCCACCAAGAATAGGGCTTCTTAGCCCTTTGTCCCTAATCACATCATAGCCTACAAATCACCCAATCCCAGTGGAAAACTCTGCAAAGGCATCCCCCACCTCATCAAGGGATGCTCCTTCCTGAAATATCCATCTCAATGCATCCTTCCTCCCCTGTGAAATTTCACCATCCATGTGAGGAGGGAATCTGCAGGAAGGTCTACCATTCAACCACTCATGGCTATAGTATTTTGGATTCAATGAGTGAGCCAAACAATGCAAAGGTGTGCGATTCTTGTCCCACTTGCTGACAATAATATATTGTATGGTGGTGCAGAAGGCCTCTGATGATGTCTCATACTCAGGGCACTCAATCTATAAAATAATGGTCCTCACGGACTCAATCATGGAATCCTATCCCTCACCAACCTCTCCTAGGATCGGTTGGTTTATATTCGCAACTGGTAGCAAAAAAATGATAGGGTCCATGATTTTAATAGTGAGATCTACCCTCTCCCACCAAGCATCATCTAACATTATGTCCTTGATTCATTTTGAGGCTACTTGATTTGTCTTTCTCCTAAAAGCCAAAACTCTGAAATAACCATGGCCCCAAGAGCGATTTGGACCTCCCTCAACCTTTTCAACATGATGAATGCAAAAGCAAACCATGTATCTGCAATCTTCAACAATAATAGATGTGTGTACTCTTTGTAGATTGTGAGGGCATTGATATAATTTTGTACAATGTTGCGGACATGTTGTGCCTCCTCAATAAGACTTCCAATGAACATCATAAGCAATAGTTTTAAGTGCTAAATTCAAAGAATGGACAATGCAAGACGTCCAAAATACTTGCAAATATTTAGCTTCCACAATCATGCTAGCAACCTTGCAAACAAGTGCATTGTCTGTAATGATTTGCACACAAGAATCAACACCTACATCTTCAATAACTTTAATGAACAACTCACCCATATAATGTGCATCCTTGTATTTTCCAAGTACATCCATTGATTTCAAGAAAACTGGTCCATTCAAGGAAGACACCATGAAGTTGATGAGAGGGTGATGTGCTAGATTTGTCCATCCATCAGAAACAATAATAACACAAGATGTTGGCCATGCTGATTTAATAGACTCGAGCATTTTATCCACCTCTTTCTTTGCCTTAGTCAACAATGTGGTTCTAAGCCTCTTTGACCTAGGAGGTACATACCCCAATGGAGCCCCTTGAGTTAGAACTTAGCACATCTCAATAAATGAAGGTGATTGTGCAACGTTAAATGATATGAAGTTCAGATAGAAAAAGAAGGCAATGGTGATATCAATCTCTTCTCGTCTCTCTTGCTGAAATATCTTGTCCATTGGACCAAGTGCCACTGCCTTTCTTTTTGTTGTTTGACCTACACCACTACCACCAAAACTTTCAAATAGAAATTTGCTGTTGCTTTTCATCAAGAATGTAAGGGGATCCTCATTCTTGTTATTTTTAGATGATGCAGCCACCCTTGCCACACCAACATTGGCTTCTGTTTCGATTTCTTTCCTCTTAGCTATAGACACATTTGGACATGCTCTAATTCCACAACCTAGTAAGCCCAACAAATGCGCTTTCACACAGAAATAGGTGCTACTGCTCTTGAATTGACTGTTGCAATAGTTGCATGTCCCAAGAATATTTCCTCTTCCCTTTAACTCGTTGCCTTGCCCTTGATTTCTTGTGACATACTTCCACAACGAATATACTTTCTTGAGCCTATTGTCTTTCTAAATTTATTTTTCTCAACATTTGAAGTTGTTGCTGCAACCCCACTTCCAACAGAGGGAGCACTGACAGACCCTGATGAAACTGGAATAGGGGGGGCATTACCAATGGAGACATTCTTCCCCTTCTTTTGCCCCTTCCCTACTACCCTTGATTGAGCCATGACTACTGTAAAAATAAAATAAAAAATGCACTAGCATGTGAACAAAATGGACAGACAAATTGTTGTAGCAAAACTGAAAAAAAATGGAAGCAAAATGCACTTACCGATTGCTTGAATCACCTCCAAAACGCTCCTAAACCCTTTGCTACTCGCTCCCACATAGCCACAGCAAGAGAGACACATTACAATGAAGAGAAAGTGGCCCAAATCGGGCTTTTAAATAGTTGCAACACACTTTTCGAGAGGGCCACATGTCCCAAAATCGTGACATGTTGCTTGGGCAAATTGAATTCACTAGGTCCACAAATCCCTCATGTTCAGACATGCTCAACCCATGTGTCCCTCAAGAATTATCTCTGACACGCGAGATTCAAGACACATGGGGGGGGAGGATGAATCCAGTTACTTAGAATACATCAAATTTCTGGCATACCCTGTGGCATTCAAAGCTCACTCAACCATGTAGATTAATTCTGTATACTTCATTCCTTCTTACAGTTCAAGACATATTTTCATCTTTAGCAATTTAGACAACAACCAGCAAGACTTAATCTTGACATGGATATGAGTACTTGGCAGTCTTCAAATACTCTCAGCAACATAACTCTGTAAGCACTAAAGAAGATCTTGTCTCCAAATCTGAAGAAACATCAATCAATTTAGATCCTGTCCACAGACCAGTGCATCCAACAACAACCACAACAATGAATTTTAAAGGCTCCAAGCAACAACACCCCCAATCTCTCAAATGTTCAATACAATAGTCAATTTCCAAATCCAATAAACACTAGTCATTAAACAGAATTTACTAGAATGGGTTCACATGCACAGATCTCTTTAGAACTCAGCAATACATTCACCAAACTCAGCCATAAGCTAGGCCATAAGATGCTTTTAAATCAGTGGCTTGAATAGCCCTTAGAACAAGCCTTCATTCGTCCTCAAGCAGACTCAGACTGCAGCTCAAAGTGAACTCAGAATGCAGCTACCTTAGGCCTAACTCGCCTATTCTCTGTGGCTCAACCAGGGCTGCTTCAGCTGCTTTTTCTGCAGCTCAACAGGGCTATTTAGGCCCTTCTCTTCTGCGGCTTAACAGGGCTATTTTGGCACATGACAGGCCTTAAACATACTTCAAAATTTGTCCTCAGACCAGGCCTTGAATCTGCCTCATACTTGGATTCTGCCCAGCAGAGTACCACAAAAAGAAAAAATAAAATAATGAAACTAAAAAGCATCATGAAACTTGGTGTTTTTTGAGATATACTCCATCCTAAATTCAACCAGATTTAGACTAGGGATTCTAGGGCTAGTGACAAACCCTAGAGGTTAACTTGGAACGAACTGGCTTCTTCAAGGCTGCTCTTTCATCCATGCTCTGATACCATGTTGATTTTATCATGGTTTCCTTAAATGATAATTACTTCCAATGATTTTATCCATTAGCTTATATTAATTTGCTTTCACCGTTAAGCAATTATCTTAGAGATTTTCTTAGAGCACCACATTCAATTAAGATAACGAATGCATGGAATATCAAAATGAGCATGTTGATACTACTATACCATCCATATGTGCACCTGAAATGGAGAGGGTGGAGTATCTAATATACCACAGCTGAGCTAGCACAATGATATATCCAAAGGAGAAAATGAGAGAATTGTTCTAAGTTTGAAGAGTCCAAGCAAGAAGACTTGTGGAATCAGCAACAATACATCCATATGAGATGCCTCTAAGGTAGTTACCCCTTGGGGGATAATACTAGGCATTAATGGAATTTGAACTATGTCAATGGATTCGTGGATTCCTTGCCTCCTTTTCTCTTTATACACATTTCAAGGAATTCTAGAGATCTTTTAGGCACGGCCAAAATGTAATGAAATTTATAATTTTATGGCTAATATAAGTTTATAAGTAGCCTGTTATTCGTAATCAAGCACTCTTCTTCATGTAATCTGCGTCGACCCGAGAAGTAAAGCGCAAAATGCTACTACGTCGCGTAGGTTTCATATATGTATATATATATACCCCAACCTTTGTTGAAAATTTTGAATTGAAATTGAACCTAATCATGGTCGAACCCAGTCTGTGCTACATAGAATTTATTTATCCTAGCTTTCATATGTTGGTCTTATTTCTCTAATTGCTGAAGGGATCACAGCCTTCTCGATTAATTGCTTCAGTATTCGTCAATTGTTTCCAGTTTCCACCAATTTTGGTTTTCTAGGCCACCATTGACGGATCTTTTATAGAAAAATATAAACATTAATTCTGTAGTGTAAAAGCTTGGGGTTTTTCTGACGTGTACAACATTTCCCTTGTATGTCATTACATATGCTTAAATGTCCTTTAATCGAAAGATATTATGTTTTGTTACGGCCCCGTGGATACACGTGTGTCGGCATATTATTAATGTGCATCATGTTTTGTCATATTATTATGTCTAAAGTTCTGTCTAATGATATGTATGGATTGTGTTGGAAGGTAGCCACCTCAACCATATCGCCTGTATCTAAATACCGTGAATGAGATGAAATATATCAAATATCTTCAGTCGTGTGTGTCTTGTTTTTCCACTATTTGGTTTATAATTGTTATAGTGTTGGCCCAGCTGATATGGTTTACATTCTAAGGTGTTGAATGATGGGGAAATGTTGGATTTTGATATGGAGAATGAGTGGTGGGAAGAAGAGATTACTCACATGCAATTGTTTCTTGAAACAGGCAACTTGCCCAAAATGAGAATCTTCGAGAGCAGCAAGCTGTAGCTGCAGAGAAAGTGTTTGACATTCTTAGTCCTCCAATGAAAGATTTGAGCAGCGCATTCTTTCAAGGTTTTAAGCCACCACGGCTTTTGCAGAAATTAAGGACCCCAACGCCAAGTATGATTGCAGCTGTTACTGTTTTGAACTCAATAAAATGGCAATAATGTAAAATGCTATACATTCTTAGTTCCTTATATTGGATAAGGATAGACAATGAATTCAGGGTTGGTGAGTTTATCACAATATTCACGACATAAATGTTGGATTGCAAAGAAAAAGTTATCCAAGCTAAAGTTGATAAGCTCGCACGAGCTCATTATTCCTATGGTTGTAATCATTTGAATGCCTTGTCTTTCAAATTTATATATTATTACAACAAAGCTATTCCAATTTTTTGTGATTAGTTGGTTGTTAATAGTAAAAATTTATCAAATTATTTGGAATTTCAAGTCCATACAAAATGAGATATGAAATCCAACATTTGAAGTTCTTAGTTGTACGTGTTAAATTGGCCAAAATTTAACCCTGAATTGGCTAAAAATTACATTTGATTAATCAACATCAAAAAACTAGTTTTACGGGCATTGAGAAGCTCTCCATACAAGTAGATAAAATGTGATTTGGTTACATACAACATTATTCATTTCACGAATGTGTTTCAATGTTTTTTTTTCCTCGGAAAAGGTGTAATTTTCATTAAAAAGATAAGAAAATTACATGTTGTATGATATTGCATATATGAACTGCTATCAGCAATAAGAAAGTACTGTTTGGAGCTTTTATAAGCTTTACATAAAACTATTTTGATGCTTATTCATAATAAACTTCAAAGAAGTCCAGTAAGTTTATGATATAAGTGTTTTGTCCAAAAAATAACCAAAAAATAAGCTGGAACCTAGACAAGTTATATACATAGATAGATAGGAGTAAGTGGTAGTAAAAACTGAAGAATGATCTAGCGATCATTCAGAAAGGAACCAATCATATCCATGAAAGGACAATGGTAGTAATTGTAGAAGATTCCGCCCCTATATTCCTGTATTTGCCACTGTCCTCTGTTCAGCTGCGCTGCCTCTTTGGATAAACAATCAGCAATCTCATTCCTTTCCATGTATATATGTGAGCATGCAAAAGAATCAAATTGTGACTTTAGAGAAATGATATCAGTCAGAATATCTCTAAGTGTGTGCAAGTGATAATGATTAACTTCATTTGTCCAGTTACTTATAAGCTGTGAATCTCTGAATATCTGAATTTGTTGACAATTTTGTTCTTTTGCAAAGAGGAGATGGTATTTTAGGCTGCTCAATTCCGCATAGTTGTTTTTGCCTCTGCCTAGTCCGACCTTGATTCTATAAGACACTATATTATCCATATGCAGCACTGCCCCACCACCACAACGTTCGGCTTGTACCGAGCCATCAAAATAACCCCAGGGGGAGTTTATGTCTATGAGTTCCTGAGTGATGATCCGAGGGGGTCAAGTATCCTAGTCCTCTGGGATCAGGTTGAATATGGCCATCAACGAAATACTACAGGAATCCCAATTTATTTTGTCATTCAAAAAGATGGATTTGTTCCTGTTAAGCTAGATTCCCCAGTAGATTAATAGTGGAATGCATCTAGTTTTCTGTGAATTGGATTTTATCCACCATCTTTGCCAAGCCTCTTCGATATCTTGACCAGACCAATCAATATGAAGATTTAGTGTCGTGAGGATACTTAACCAAAAGGCTTTTGAAACAGGACAGTGAAGGAAGAGATGAGAGGTATCTTCCTCATGCATTGTACACAGACTACATCTAGAAGGCCCATAGTTTGCATGACGCCTCAACATTAATTAAGTGGGAACCTTATCTGATAAAATGCACCACATGAAAAACCTAGATTTAGGAGGAGCCTTTACTTTCCAAATATGATTCCACCACCAAGAGAAATCACCCGTGTGTCTAGCAGCCGATGCATAATCATAACCTTTTTTGGGGGTGTATCTGCCATGGGGATCCAATGCCCAGATAAGCACCTCTAAGGAACCTATGAATCTCTGCCAACCTTCGACCCAAATATCCAAAATATTAGCATTATGTGATCCTTCTAGTTTTGGTTTTGCCAGTTGTCCTGGCTAGCAACCGCAATGTGTGATGAGTGGGTGGTGCCTGAGTCTTGGAGGAAATTGCAAAGAGGATGGGGGAGAATATGGCCATTCCCACATCCACTCCACGCATCCAGACCAATCTTCACTTGATCGTTGTTGCCAACTTTCTAAGCCAGACCCCGCTTGATCAAAGAGATAGATTGCGATATTTCTTTCCATATTATGGAGGCTCCAGACATTGGAATTGAAGGTCTATGAATCCATTCCAAAACTGTGAGCGAATATTTATACTTATTATAAGTGATTTCGTGCCAAAGACTTCTGGAATTTATAAGTTGCCAGCGCAGTTTTGTAGCCAATGCCTCAGCAAAAAGATTAAGTTTTTTTATGCCCCAACCCCCCAATTTTTTGGGCTTATCAATATTGTCCCATCAGACCTAAGCAAAAGTTCTCCTTGAATTTTGTCCATGCCAAAGGAAGTGACAGCATAATTGTTGAATTCTTGTTAAAGTTCCTTTGGGGATCAGGCCAGTGACATCCAATATACCAGAATGGCTTGAAGGACCGACTTGAGGAGGGTGAGCCTACTTGTTCTAGAAAGCCACCTCTGTTGCCAAATATTGATTATGCTTTCAATCTTGGCAATAAGCCAAGTCCAATATGCTATATGATAACCATTTGGTTTCAGTCTGCAACCCAGATATTTTAGCCCCTCATCCAAGACATGACGCTCATATTCAAAGAGCTGGCTAGCTAATCTTGCTTCATTCAGCTGGTAGGAAACGATGATAATAGTAGATTTTGCAATATTTGGCTGCATGCCTGTAGCTTTACAAAAGAGGTCAAGAATAGCCTTGAAAGCATACGAGTCTTGAAAAGATCCATTTAAAAAAATTAGAACATCATCTACAAAAAAAAGATGGGTTATAGAGGACATATCCGAGATCTTGACTCCCACCAAGGAGCCTTTCTCTCGGCCTTTTTTTATCAGTCTGCTGAAACCTTCCATGATGAGAAGAAAGAGAAGGGGGAGAGAGGACACCCCTGCCTAAGGCTTAGTTCCGCATGAAAGAAACCGAAGCGAATCCATTGATGAGAATGTTGTAGGACATTGAAGAGAGGCAGCCCATGATCCAATTGATGAAAGTAATAGGAAAACCAATGTGAGTGAGGGTTAACCTTAGATAGGACCAATAGGAACGATCAAAGGCTTTGGAAAGATCAATTTTTAGGATGACTGACTTTTTATGGAGCTTCTTGATCGAGTGGAGGGCTTCCTGAGCTGTACCAATTGCTTCATGGATTTGGCGGTGGTTGAGAAAGGCATATTGTTCTTTGGATATCATTCGAGAAAGAACTAGCTTAATACGAAGGGCTATTGTTTTGGAGATGATTTTGTAAATGCTATTGCAGAGGGATATGGGTCTGTAGTCGTCAAAGGAGGGGTTATTAAATTTGGGGATAAGGGCCAGGGAGGTCGAGTTGCAAGCCTCCAAGATTCTGCCTGACTTTCGGCTTTCTTCAATGGTCTGGATGAGATCATCGCCAATTAAATCAAGGAATAAACTGAAGAATGCAACCAGCACCCATTAGGACCTGGGCTCTTATCCTTTTGGAAGCACTTCAACACTGCTTCAAGCTCTTCTCTAGTAACATGAGAGTTTAAATCTTCAAATTCCTTTGGCTCAAGAAATCTGGGCAGTGCTTCGACAGTTCAAATGATACTTGGGAGGGTTATTCCAATGGGTGCTTTGTAGATATTAGAGAAATGTCTAATCCCCATATCAACGAGTTGCTCAAAATTGCCCACTTTCCTTCCTACTGAGTCTTGTAATTCCCAGACTGTATTAATGGCTTTCTGACCCCTTGCATATTGTTGAAAAAACTTTGAATTTTCATCACCTGCTTTGAGCCAGATTGCTCTGTTCTTGAGCCTCCATGTTTCTTCTTTTAAACGGAGTTTAATTTTGTCTGTTTCCATCTAAATCCGCTACATCTTTTGTTCGACCGAGTTCAATCCAGCAGGAATTGATTCTTCGAATGCTAATATGGCCTTTTCAATCCTTTGCAGATCTTCTTCTTCTTTTCTTTGTTTTAATCTAGCCTAGGTTATTGTTTTGCCTTTTAGGATTTCTAGATTTTTTGCAAAGAGCTCCCCTAGAGAGGGAGTTTCGTTCTCAGAGCAATGGATCCAAGAGGCCGAGACCAAGTTCTTGAAACTTGGCTCCAAAAACCAAGAGGAATTGAATTTAAAGGGTGAAGAGGTTTTAGAAAGATCACCCTTGAGCTCCAAGAAAATAGGAGAGTGATCAGAGATTCCACCACTCCCCACCCATTGACGAAAGAGATTTAAACTTACCATAAGAGGGGCTTTGATCAAGAATCGGTCCAATCGTCTAGCAAGGGCATCTTGCATCTTCCCCCAATCTGCGATTCCTCCAAGTAGGTTTGAGTTTGACAGGGTCGATATTTAGAAATTCATGAGCATCTAACAAGTTTTTGAAAAAGGATGTGAGATGATCACTTTGACCCTTGAATCCCCAAGATTCCACTGTGCCAAGGGAGAAATTTAAATCTCCACCAATAATTATATTATCTTGATTCATAAACTCAGCCTCCATGATTCTATTCCAAAAGTTTTCTCTGTTTTGGCAAGGGCCATGGATGTTGATAAATCTAAAAGGTCTGCTGAGCTCCATAGACAAGATATATGCACCAAGTAATCCTTCTCCTCCCCATACGTTTAGAATTTTGGTTGATCAGGTGTTGAATGCATTTCAATGTTATGTTAAGGGTTAAAGGAAAAGGAAAATTAGAAGTCCGACTTTATTTTTATTTCAGAACTTTTGTCTTGAATGGTATGCAAAGAGGTGTAAAGAATTAGGTCCCTTTAATAAATTATTTAATAGGACTCAAGTATATGGCTCTTGAATAATGAAAAAAACATTAAACAACATTGTGCTAGTGATGTAAAAATTTGCGAATTCACGGGAACTATTTTCAATTATAGTTCTCAGAAAGGAGAAAAAGCACACAATTATAAGATTAAGACCTCTTCCTTTTTGAGGTATTCGAAAGAAGACGGATAGGAAAAGAAACATGAGAGTGAGGAAATGAGGGATGGGTTATGCACATGGTTTGCATTGAATCCTGATTCTCTCTCTTCTTTGTTAATTTATTGTGTCCTTCCTAGGATTCTAGTCAACCAACTTCCTTCTTGTCAAGCGATGAGCTTTTCCTGCCATGCACTTTATTGTCCATGGTAGTGAATGTTTAGATCAAGTGGAGATGGGGATCATTGTGCCAAAGTGAACTTGCAAGTTTTTCCTCAAAAGCACGAGGTAACGAGTTTGAACTTGATCCAATTCTAATTGTTCTTGATGAGTACAACTCTGCATGTGTTTGAATCATTATGCCTTGTTTGGGCTTTTTGTGCATTGGGCCCATCTAAGATTATGATTAGGGATGTGTGCAAGACAATGGGGAATCCAATTGTTGGTATGTGCATGCTATCCAAAACCAGAGTGAAGGCTTCTTTTTTGTTCCAATTCAAGACTGCTCACTGCAACCTAGTGGTTAGCTATAAGTTTGCAAAGATACGCTTGTCATTTTTGTCCATTAAGTAGGGAATTCAATTAGTAAAATAACTTAAGTCCCATTATCTTATTTGTGTTGAATTTTTTGATGTTCCAATCGACTTCAATTAGTAAAGTAATCAAGTCCCATTATCTTATTTGTGTTGAATTTTTTGTTGTTCCAATCGTTTTGGAATCATTGACCCAATCCTAAGACATCAAGGAATTTGTCGAAATACACATGGACAATAAGAAATTATACCATTTTGTTTTGTATATCAATCCCATGTATGCATGTTTCTATTGTGGAAGCCTATACCACAAGATAAGTATTATTTATTGTTTATAAGTGGATGTTCAATCTGTTGGGAAATCTATGGTAGCTACATTAAATGTGATTTCTCTTATCTTGATAATTACCTATGATATTCTTCAACTTGTAGAATTTATAATTAGCTTCTCCTTCTCTTAATTATTATAGTGATTTTATCATGAAACAACTACCAAAAACATGAAGTTCAATGGAACAAATGGACACAAGATGTAGGCTGCTAGTGAGGGCCAAAACCTCTCCTAGAGAGGAAAACCCACAAGAAATTATCTTCTTATAGAATCTTCAAATGATGAATACCAAGACATTTTAGACCCAAGACTAAGACCCCTCTAATACCAAGTCAATCCTTGTCTGATTCAACAAGGTCAAATTATAGTCAAAATGCTTCAAGTTTGGTCAAACTTTAGAACTTCACTTACTACAACAAAATTTTGTTTTTTTATCACAGACTTGTACCTCTTCGGTATTCTTGCAACTCTGTCTTTTTTGCACATGTGGGTGATGTTAGGGCATAATAAGGTCATTAGGGGAATTCTGAGGTCTAAAATGGGCCTCCTAAAAAAATGTACAACCAAAATAAACTTTATAAGAACCAATAGGATTCAAGATGATGATGTCAACCATGGGGGATGATTCACCATTTTTGGATTAAAAAATAATAAAAGTATTTTTTCAACTCGTATTTTTAACTCATCTCCCTAAGGTTTTACTTAAATTTTGAGCAAGAGTACTTGTTCAATGAAAAATTTAATTCATCGTCCAAGGAGTACCCATGTTGAATACTTTCAATGGACTTTGCTATACGAAAAATAAGAAATACATGAAAAACATGATTGTAATCACATTTTTCATGGGTACTCCTTGGATGAGGAATCAAATTTTGCATCCAATGAGTGTTTCCGCTCACAATTTGAATAAACCCATAGGGAGATAAGTTGAAAATACGAGTTGAAAATTTTGTTTCGTTTTTTTCCCCTCTAAAATTTGATGATGTAATCTAATGTTATTTTATTATTTACACTATTATTTGATAATTTCCTTAGGAGGCCCATTTTAGACCTCAAAATTCCCCTAATGCATCTTCCTTCGCTAGACTTGCTTTCTTTTATTAAGTAATGAGGCTTTTAAACTCGTTCCAAATTTTGGCTTCTTTCAATAGATCCACAATTCAATCTTGTAGCAAAAAAATGTGCCCTAATTCCTTCACACGTGTGGGAGAATGTAGCTAAAAATCAGACTACAAAATTTGATTTTTCTTCTTTGAATTCTCCTTTTCTATGTTGGCTTTTGAATCCTTTTCTTATCTCTTCATTGAGCTTGATTGATGATCTTCAAGTGTGGTCAAGTGACACATATATATAGTTGTTCATGGAGGGTGAATAGCCCTAAACAGGGTCGACTTCTTCTCTTTCATGCCGACTTGGTCTTGGAGGGATATGTTGACACATTTGACTCAAAAGTAATTCTTTTGACTTGATACAAGATGCTCAATAGGGTCTATTACATATGACAATGATTTTTTTGACTTATTGCCTGTATGACAACTTAGAAGCACACAATGTGTGCTTTGACCTAGAACATTTTAAACTTAGCATGAAACCACATGTTTTATAAAATGACAATAATATTTTTTTCTTTTCTCTTTTACATTATTAAATCAAAAGTACATAAACTATTATGAAGACCAAATCTAGTTATGTATTTCAACACTCTCTCTTAACTAGGGAGGTATTCATAATACATATAAGGTACATGGACATTCTCATACTGAAGAATTATCATAATAAGAGTTGGATTGGTAAGTTATCTCACAAGCTATCTTCTCAACTTATGTTAGTGCTTCTCATCATATCAACCAACGTTGTCATATACCAAGGCCTTGACTAACAACTCTATCTCTCCACTAGATTACAACACAATGCTGGGTAGACAATGATTTATAGGCACCTTCATCATTGTCTCTCAAGGCACATACCCCATCCGGATGTTCATAATGTATGTCCTTTTAGGACTATTCCCTTCTTGGATTTACACATCCTCAAGGAATTTCCTCTTCGACTACTCTTGCCTATTGGATGCCCTACCTCATCCTCAAAGAGTATCGGTATTGGTCTCATATGCTTACACAATCTTTCATTCATTTCTTCATGATGTGAAGACAAGAATGATGTGTCTATCTGTCTCTCTCAACTAGGGTGTTTCTACTCATTCATTTACATGAAAGGAATATACCCAAGCTCCCTCTTAACTAGGGACTTGTTTCCAACAACAACTCTATTATTTTGTGGAGATCATGGTACTATCAGTTGCTTGTAGGGCTCCTCTTTCTACATCATCATGTCATGAATAAACTTCAACTTCATCATGGAGGCATCTTCTTCCATAAATTCTTCATAGGGCTTTGGCCATCTTCTACATCACTTCCCTTCAACAAAACATAGTGTTGAACCAATTAATGCTAGTCATGTTGTCCTTCTTGTTTATTGGAAAGCAACCTTCTTTGTCATTGTTCGGATGTCCTTCATATTTCTACCTCTTCTGAGTCATGTTCCTTTCAAAATCATCCATCCAATTCTAGTTGTAGGTGAATTTCTGCAACCTTCTA
The DNA here is from genome assembly GCA_000404065.3 of Pinus taeda. Lineage (NCBI taxonomy): Eukaryota > Viridiplantae > Streptophyta > Pinopsida > Pinales > Pinaceae > Pinus > Pinus taeda. The sequence goes on along the minus strand of APFE030617473.1, from coordinate 106,906 downwards.
TCAATATCCCTATTCCAATCCAACCAAATTCTTACTTTCAAAAAAGAAAAAGAAAAAAAGTGAACATCAAACCAAAAATTACCTTTTTATGATGGCCCTTCGTTATAACATCTGCTTCTGCAACATCAACATCCTTTTGTATGCTATATGAATCCATCTCCAATACATATATCAAGATTCTCCTTCTTCACTATACTTGTCAAAGTATTCATAGCTTCTTCATGGAGATGCCATAACTAATCTTTCTAATTGTTATCAGATGTTGATTAATCATCTCATCTAAGTGGTTGTAGATACATCTTTACGAACTCTCCTTTCAACTTCCTCATATAATGTTTCCTCGATATCACTATACATAACTCCTTCTCAATAGGAACAATTGTTGCCAAACACCTCATATTCTCCATGAGGTCATATAATGTTGATTCTATCATGTCATCATGTAGAAGAGTTCAAAGCATATTGTATTTATGCCTTCATGTATCATTCATAAGAAAGAGTTCCTTCTTCAATCATGCTCATGAGATAGAGCATTCTAACCATTCTATTTGCAATTAAGTGATTACATGACTTTATCTATCTATTAAATGTTACCAAATATATGCATACCATTTCCTTCATGTGGTCATCTAGACTTTCTTTATCAACTTCCTTTCCCTTCCTTGAAGGTAGAAAAATACTTAAACCAAATTGTCATGTTCCACTTCTTTGTCATCATACCCTCATCCTTCCACACTATGGATCCCACACTAGGTGGAATGTAGATTGTAGCACTTGCTTTTTCCAAGTAGAGTTGAACCTTTTCAACAAAGATTTTGATGGAGGATCTTGATGATCCTTATTCTACAAATGCTTAATGTAGTGTTTTTTAATTAACCCTAATTGACCGTGACTACAACATTTAATTCTCAACCCAAGATAGGTCTTACTATTTCAATGGAGTTTGCACTGTTTGTGCCGATACACTACAATCAAGAATGAAAAATGGAAAGAACAATAAAGGATGTTGCTGAATCAAATTGCAAAACTTAAATCATTCATGTAGAAATAAAAACACTCCACGGAATTGAAATCACACTTCTCAACTACTAGAGTAAGGGTGCGCCACACAATAATTAATAACTACACAAATCAGTCACTATCATTCTGTTAATCAAACCAGTGTAACAACACAATATAATCTGGAATAGAAGCGAATGTAATTCACAATTTGTACAACAACAATAGAAAACCATATGAAAATAAACGAAGCAATAATGTACATTGCATCTACTACTGCAATCCTTGCTAAAGAGGAGGGCCCTTCCTCCCTAGCAAGGGCGTAAGAACAACACGAGATTAATTAATGAATTAGATGAAGAGTAGTAATAACATCACTGTAGTGATTTAATATTAAAAGTAATTCAAATTTATAGAAGTAGAGTAACAATGCTTTTCTATATGTCGTCCTTGTACCTAGGAAGTCGAGTTTCTTTTATAATTATTACATTCCTGAAATTAGGAATAGATCAGTCATGAGAATCTCATGATTCTCATGCTGATAAAAAATAAAAGTAGTGACAACCTATTTCTAAATACAAAGACTTATCAAATATATTGGTTAGGATTGAAACCACTTGGGTTTATTGCTTCTAAAATAAACAACTCCTAAATGCCCGACCACTGTTATGTGGAATAATACCCACAACTTGCCAGCTCCAGTGCAACAACGTCTTGCGAGTGAATGGTGGTTCGAGATGTAACGACAATCACTAGCGGCAACACCCTTGGTGTAACATCAGTCCTCTGTATCAGTGCGTAGTGTAACAACAGCTTGTAACAGTGTTCAATGTGTAACAACAACCTGTGACAACATGCGGGGTTTAACAACGAACTGCTCTATCTTTCTCTGAAGTTGATCAACGTTCTTTGTTTACTTCATAGCCGTGTTCCCGTGAGCAACACCTGAAAAGGAGAAGAACTTCCAAAACACTCCTCCAATGCTCACCCTAGTTAGCCACAAAAAGGAATAAAGTATCGTATTATTTAGTAAGATATGACAAAATAACATAATAGTGGAATAGGTTGTAAAAGTGAGAAAAAGGGTGATTAATCATGTAGAGTTTCATGGGCCTAGAGGATAAGAGGATCAAAACCGGGGAAAGAAGGTGCATGAAATAGGTAAAAGGTCACACCCAACATCTCCCCCCAACTGAAGCAATTGCATGTCCCCATGCAGAATCTCAGCTTCTCCTCCTATACCCCCGATGCAAGTCTATAAAATTGTAAGCACCAGTAGTGTCTTCACCCGGAGCTTTGTACCATTGAATGGCCATCAACTGACATGGAAAATATTCTTCTTCATAATCACATAGATGGTAGTTCGGCTAATACTCTTCTATTGGTAACTAAATCAAAGGAAATTTAAATCTGAGCCCGATCGAGAACACCCCCAATGTTTGCACAAGTCGAGCATACTCAGGCACTCGTGTAGCAACAACCACAAAATTTCTATATTCAAAGGGATCCCCTTCTTGCAACTCAGTGCTACAGAATTCAGTGCGTTTAAGACACCTTGCTAGCGCTCAACTTTTCATCTGTGCATGCAAATTGAGGCAAATCCTCACTATCATTTTCCTATAAGTGGATGATTGTTCCCTAATCTATGGAGTGCTCAGGAACATCTTAAACTCACGCTTGAGTTCATAAACCATCCTTGGTTCTGCTATGACCCATAATGTTGTCCTTTCTTCATTAATTTCTATTGATTTCATGGCCAAATGCCATTCAATCTAGTTCCCCATAAACAAAAGAAAGGCCTACAATTGCAAGTCTCCCTATAGGGGAAGACACTTACTACCATTTTCATGCTGACATACTCACACATGATGTTATGCCAAAATAGCTCGCAAAGAAAGCTTTGTTCATCAAAATCACAAGTGCGAAAAATCTCAAGAAAAGTTCGAGTAGAGGAACCCAAATAAGACTTATTCTCAAAAACTACTTTCAACTGAAACAAATAATATCGTTCCCAAAGGAACACTAGATACGATGGGGATGGTCGCCTGCATACTAGCAGGTTTAGGGCAAGATCACGGAGCTTTGTCTTTTCATTCGTCAGGTTTGAAACTTGTCGTTGTAACAAATACAGTTGTTCATCATTTTTCTTCATGGCTTCCTTGTGCCTCCGTGCTTCCCATTCTCTCTCCCATTCTTCCTTTAACCAGTTTTCCCTAAGGGAATCCATCATCCTTTTGTATGCCTTGAGCGAGATCACCCCCTCTTATAGAGAGCACCTGCAACTTCCATTTCTGTATCTCTTGTAACAACATCTTTTTAGAACTCCATCCTTCGGCAAGACCCTATGTTCTTCCACATGTAATATCAATTGAGGGTGTAACAATCTCTCGAGGGTGAAACTACTCCATTTCGGCTGCTGGTTCTTGTCTAACAAGAATGTCATCAATGGATTTGTGTGTTACAGTTTCATTTTCTCCCTGATCAGCTTCCATTTCCACTGCTGGTTCTTGTGTAACAACAATGTCATCCATAGGTTTTTGTATATCATTCTTCCCTCGGTAGGCTTCTGTCTCCATTGTTGGTTCTTGTGTAACAGTAGTGTCAACCACATGCTCATGGGTGTCAGCTGCTTCTTCCTTTCCTTGGTTGACTTTTGTCTCCACTGCTGGTTCTTGTGTAACAACAATGTCAACCAAGGGCTCCTGTGTATCTGCTACCAGATGAATTTTTGTGGACAACGACGTCTCAATTGTTGGTTCTTGTGTAACAACAACGTCCTCAACGGTCTTTTGTGTGTCAGCCCCCCAGGTTTCCGTTTGTGTTTCCCTCGAGATGGTGTCCGCTGCAAAGACTCTAAACTCTGATGTCACTAGCTTCTCGGCACAGGCTGTGCACACAGTGCCCGAGACATCTCCCTGCTCGGCCCTGTCTACGGCCTCAACCAAATTATCTAACCCTGGGGCTCTTATGTCTACCTTCGCCTTTGCTAGTTGTTCCCTTAGCTCTTTATTCTCTTTTTCTAATTTTTCAACTTTTAATAGCAAGGATTGAGTTTCGCTCTTACCTGGTGAGGAAGGTTCCTTCGGCTAAGCCTGCTCCTTGTGCTTGTACTCTACCGCCTCTTCATTCTTCTTCGACACGGATGGGGACTCTGGGTGCCCGCTAACCCTTATTCTCTGCTTTGGCCACCTATCACCAATTGGTTTGTCGATTGGCCTCTTACCAACCCTTATTTCAAAGGCTGGGGTTGTTCCTTTGTCACTACTGGAGCTTCCTCAGCCGTCCCCTGCAGGTAGTTTTGGCCTTTTTCCTCATGAATTCCTCCCAACTCCTACCTTGGCAGCTTAGGGCGTCTAGCACGATGAGCTTGATGAGGCCATGGTTGGTGACACATGTTTTTAGATGCGCAACTATTTTCACGGCCGTGGCCATATGATTGATGTTTCCTAGCATGAAGTAGGGAAGATTTATCAGCTATCGATTCCAAAGGTGGTTTAGCAATGGGAAGTGGTAATTGAACACAATTGTTGCCCTTCCCTTACAGGTGACGTACTTGATGAGGTAAAGGGCAACATCAGCCCATGGCTAGGGAAATGAAAACTTGTCAATCCCCCTCCCTTTCTTCACCAGTTGCTCCTCATCTTGGAGGAAATCCCCCTTCAAGGAGGGGTCATTGACTTTCCTATTAAACCACCTCTTTCCTTCCATTGATAATGTCGTCACTCAGGCAACCACTTCCTCTGTAACCTCCAACTTCAACCCCCTAACCTCCATCTGGTTCCTCTCTAAATTCTTCGCAAATTCCATGGCGACTCCCCCGTCTAATCCCTCTAGCCTCTGGAAGAACTCAAACCAACCTGCGTCCTTAAAAATCTGGCATGCTTCAGGGAAATTCTCCAAAGCCTTTATCAACCCTGGCTCATGCTGAATTTCTAGTCCACCCATTGCTACACAAATTCAGTGTTGTTTCCTTCCTTTTACCTTCCTTTAGAAGTTTCGGAGCAGTCGACACACTACTTCGCTGTTACAACCTGCAACTATTCTTTTGCACTTCTCTGAGCACTCTGAATGGGGATGCAATGCTCCAGCAGGGGTAAATGGTAGGGTGGCGCGGCTGAGAATTTCAAATTAAGATCTACAATCATGGTTCGTACTACACAGTGATGTTGCCTTATTAATGCTAAGTTATGGGAGGTCTAGTCGAAGGTACACTTCCCTTTTTTGGTATGATCTGTCATTAAGTGATAATGATTACCATATCACCATGCCTTAATTGCGATTAATTTTAAATAATTATAGGTCATGGAAGGGTCATGTCACAACATGATTCGCTCCCCCCTGGCATTAATGTGACAACCAACCTCGACCGTCAAAAGGGAAAATGTGTTAAGTTTCCATAATTACTGAATAAAAACAGATAATGATATTACCTTTGTATGACGTACCTGGGTGACGTGGGGTGCAGCCATTGGTGGAGAGACGCGTAACTCCGCTTACGAGAACCACAGTGATGCCTACTGTCTTTTGTAATAAATATCTTATTCGAATTATTTCTAGAAGTTGTCGGCTGTTACAGGTGTAACAGCCAAGACGACTATTATATATTATTAATTTTTACAAAAACACAAAGAAAAAACAAGGTCATGTAACAACGTTATCGTAAAGTATGTTTTGAAATAACAAATGTTGTTACAGAATGCGTAACAGCTACCACAAAGTGGTTTTCAATCGCTACAAAAATTGTTTGTCTGTGCCCAAAAATTTCAACAGCCAGATATATATATATATTATATAATATATATCTATATATATATATATATATAATATATATATATATATATATATATATATAATTATATATAACTAATATATATATATATATAAAGTTTGAAGGTGTAACAACCGCCGATAGTGGTTGATTTTCAACTGTTACACTTATTGGAAAAATTAGAATTTTTGCAGCACAGGGGGGCTTTCCCCTATTCCTGTAATCTGAAATCCGAATTTGTGACAATGTTGACGAATGAATCCCTTGAAGCAGGTTTGTGATATAATGGAAGACGATGCCCATCTTCTAGTAATGGTGTCCTCGCACTGTCAATGGTCACCAAATTTACAGTCCCATTGTCAAAGACTGCATCTACCTCATAGGGACCTAGCCATATGGTGCAGAGCTTACCCTTGAGGTCTTTTAATCTTGAGTCATATAAGAGAGCCCAATCTCCTTTCTGGAACTTCTTCTTCTTGATTAATCTTTCATGCCACTTAGCTCTCTGTTGCTAGATAATCTCTGTGTGTTGGATAACAGCTAACTGTTTCTCCTCTAATTCATTGAGTTGGTTCAATCTCTGCTTTTGTGTTGTAGCGAGAGCCAAATTTACCTGCAATGTTGTTCTCAGTGTCTTGATTTCAAACTCAATAGGGAATAAGGGATTTTTTTCATACGCAAGTTCATACGGTGAGAATCTTGTGGTATTCCTCCATGTAGTCCTGTATGCCCACAACACTTCTGGAAGTTTGTCGGACCAATTCCTTTGGTGACTGGTCACAGTCTTGGTAAGGATCCCGTTTATGACTTTATTAGTTCTTTTCACTTGGCCATTTTCTTGTGGATGATAAGGTGTTGTGATTCTATGATGGATTTTATATTTTTCAGCCAACTTTTGGATCATATGGGATGTAAACTGGGGCCCTCCATCTGTGACTATCTCCTTGGATATACCAAATCGGACAAAGATGTCTTCAAATAGAAAGTTTGAAACAGCTTGCTCCGTGGCTCTGGTTAGTGCCTTTGCCTCAACCCATTTCTTGACATAGTCAGTGCAAACCAAAATGTAAGATTTTTGTCTAGATGAAGGATTAGTTGGTCCCAAAAAATCTAGGGCCCATTTCTCAAAATGTTCTAAGACGATTTGGGGCTATAATGGCATCTCATCTGATTGCAGTGGTTGGCCCATCCTTTGGTAACTATCACATCCCTTCACAAACTTCTTGGCATCTTGAAATATTCTTGGCCAATAATACCCTATCGAAAGGACTTTGTACCCTGTTCTTGTCTGTGAAGTGCCCTCCACAAGGTTCCTCATGACAAGCTTTAAGGATGTCAAAGATCTCATCTTCTCTAACACAACGTCTAATCTAGAAATATGGTCTAGTGTGATAGAGATTCTCATCTATCCAGGTATAGGTAGCACTTTGCTATACAATATTTCTTTTCTCCTTGGAGGACAAATACCGTGGAAACTTCCCTGCAGCAAGATAATTGGCTATATTTGCATACCAAGGTGAGTAAGTAGAAATAACAAAGATATATTCATTAGGGAAAGAATCCTCAATAGGAATGCATTTGTCATCAATAGTTAACCTAGAAAGGAAATCAACTACTACATTATCTTTTCCAGGTTTATCGACAATTGTGATATAAAATTCTTGTAACAATAATAACCAGCGTGTTATTCTACCATTGGTAATTAGCTTATTCATTAAAAAATGGATGGAAAAGTGGTCAGTGTGTACAAATACTTGATACCTGGTGATATAATGTCGAAATTTATTGATGGCGTGCACAACTACTAAGAATTCCTTTTCGGTCACTGTATAAATGAGCTCATCCAGAGTTAGATTTTTGTTTATGTAGTAAATAACATAAGGTTTCCTATCCTCTAGTTGGCCCAAAACAACACCTATAACGATATCAGATGCATCCGAAGCTATGTAAAACGACAGTTCCCAATTAGGTCCTCGTAAGACGGGAACTGCTGATACACAACATTTCAGCTTCAAAAAGGTCTGCTCACACTTTCCTGTCCACAAAAATTCGACATCCATCATGAGTAAAGAGAATAATGGCAATGCAATTTTTGAAATTTTTTCTATAAACCCCCTGTAATACCCTACATGCCCTAGGAAACTACATACCTCTTTTTGCGTCTTGGGGGTTGAAATTTTTAGAATTACCTCTATTTTTGCAGGGTCTACCTTGATCCGGTCAGTAGAAATGTAGTGTCCTAGAACGATCCCTTTAGTCATCATTATGTGACATTTTTCAGTGCTCAAAGCAACATTAGTCTGTACACAACGTTCCAACACCTTTTCCAGATTAGCTAATGTTGTTTTAAAAGCATCTCCGTAAGGTGTAAAATCGTCCTTCAAGATTTCAAGACAGTCATTCAACAAATCAGAAAAAATTCCCAGTATTGCCCTCTCAAAGGTTGTTGGTGCATTGTAGACTCCAAAAGGGAGTACTCTGTATGCGAAAGTTCCCAAAGGGCAAGTAAAGGTTGTTTTTTCTTGATCCTCCGGGGCAATATGTATTTGATTGTAGCCACTAAACCTATCTAAAAATGAAAAGATTTATTTATATATTTATTTTCAGAAAGGGTATCAAGGACCTGATCTATACATGGTAAAGGAAAATGGTCCTTTTGAGTGGCCTTATTGAGTTCATTGTAATCCACACAGACTCTCCACTTGGCATTCTTCTTAGGAACAATGACAAGCAAAGACACCTATTGACTGTCAGATATCGGATAAATAAAATTAGCACTCAGGTGTTTTTGTAGTTCTTCCTTCACCACCTCCTTCAGTGCAGGGTTCATCCTTCAGTGCAGGGTTCATGCGGCGCTGTGGTTGTTTGACTGGTTTGCAACCATCCTTCAAATAAATATGGTGAGTGCACAGGTTAGGGTGGATCCCTTTCATATCTGTATAGTCCCATGAAAATGCCTTTTTGCATTTTTGTAACAGTTGTGTAACAACAATTAGTTTTTATCAGCAATCAGGTTGGGGTTAATGTTCAAAAACTTCCCTGGTTCTATTTCAGTTGGCCTGCTGTTAGTATTCAGAGTGGTTCTCATTTGTTCAAAATCTATATCTTCTACCTCTTATTCCTCATTCAAATTTTTAATGGAAGCGACAGAAAGCGAGTTACTAATAAAACCATTAATGATATAATCTTATGTTTCATCCTTGAAATACTGGGCTTTCCCAGAGTGAGGATTGGTAGGAAAAGATCATATTCGGGCTCAAACTCATCCCACCAAGGGTTTTATAAATCCATATTTGGTTTTGGGGGGTAAAGGTTAAGGTTATTTGTTGCCTGGCCATCCCAGATCACCATAGATCTAGATCTGCAGCCTATAAATGCATCTGCAGTGGCTAGCCGAGGTCTCCCTAAGATCAGAGGATGTCCCCCCAAATTGGATTTGGGTTGTAAGATAAGAAAGTCAGTCGGATATCTCCACAAAGCTATTGTAATTACTATATCCTCTAACACCCCCTCGGGTTTAACACAGGATCTGTTTGCTAATTCAAGTACAGTAGGAGTATGTCTAGGCCCCTGTATCCCGAGGGTGGGAAAGAGGTCCTTTGTCATTACATTAATAGCAGCTTCAACATTGATCAATGTGTTAATTATGGGTTGATCATTAATGTAGACAGTAACCGTAGGATTTCCTTGATCATTATACTTAGTTAGAAGAGGTTGAGCAAACATTAATTCGGGTAACTTCCCCATCACATGTATGGTAGCAAGGTCTTTAGGCTTCCTCCCAGGTTTCTTGATGCACATGTTCCGCACTATTTTAGCATAAATAGGTACTTCTTTAAGGGCTTGTAGTAGAGGAATTCGTACATGCAAATTTTTCAACTCCCTAAGAAAATCATATTCGGGTTGTGAAGTCATTCCAGGTTCAGCCAATCTCTGAGGATATGGAGGGTTCTGAGTTACAACAGTCGAGTCGGTTGTTACAGGTGTCTCAACCTTTCCCTATTTGGTTGTTACAGCAGTAACAATTCTTCGTAGGTCAGCTGTTATAGACGTAACAACTTCCTTTGCATTAGCTGTTATGGGTATAGTCGTCGCCTCAGAGCCTACGGTTTCTCCTCTGGAAAGTTCTCAATCCTCCTCTGCAATAATAGGGGAGTGATTTGGTTTAATTACATTACCCGATCACAATTGAATTTCATTAAGCCCCACGGGGGTAATAAGGTAGGTTTGGAAGGTAGGCGGAGCCTCTATGCCCTAAGTTGATTTATTGTCATGTTTGGGTTAGGTTGCACAGGTAGTTGGGGTTGCACAGGCGGTGTAGGAGTAGGAGCTTGGAAAGGAGGCAACTGTAGTTATTGCTGCATTGGTAATCCATGTAAAGCTGTATTCTTGGCATTTCCTCTCTAGTTCTGGTTCCAAGGGTATGGTTGAGATAGAGGATATTGGATAGAGGGAGATGGAGACCACTGGTTCTAGGGTGAAGGAAACTGTGTTGAAGAAGGAGCAGAATATTGCCATGGATATTGCTAAGTATTATATGTATTGTTCCATGAATTGAAAGAGGAAAAATCTTGACACATACTTGGAGGTCATGGTTTCCATGGCCTCTTTGGTGCGATGAAATAAAAGGACTGCACCTCCTCTCTTGACTCTCTAAGTATTGCCTTCATTCTCGAAAGCTCCAGACATTAACCTGTCGAACGTTCTAGTTCGAAAATATTGCACAAACTAGCGTTGTTCAATTCACATTCCCTCAAGGGATGCTTCTTCTGGAAATCGAACAAAACACCGCCAAAGGTGTATCAACTTCTGCTTGTGTCTTCTTGTTTAGTGTTGTCATTATCTGGGCAGAGATAGTACCGAGGATATCGGTTTTGAAATTTTTGAACAAATTCCCGATTTATGCTCTGGTTACTCCTCCTCTTGTAGATTTTCGTATTTGGGAAAAGGCATCTCGAATTGTGCTTCTCCCCTTAGATGATCCTCTAAATCATCTTAGACAGAACTTTACAATTTCAGCGAATGGTTCCTATAATATACCCCCCTTCCCTAGTAGGTTCAAGGTGTCAAGGCAGTCGTCCCTTATTCCTCTGATAAATATGGTCTTCAACATTTCATGGTCTAAATCATTGTGTTTAGACCTCTACAGATTATAGTGGAACCGCTCTACATAGTATTCCAGGCTCTTATCCTCCTTCTGTGTCATTCTGAATACTTCCTCCCTTAAGTCCCTGGTTCTGCAATAGTCTTGGTACTTTGATAAGAACGTCTCCTTCATATTTTTCCATATTCGAATAGAAGAAAAGCCCAATCCCATGGACCATCTCAAGGATGACCCTTTTAAAGTAGCAGGAAATAATTTCAGTTTCTGAGCATCTGATATGTAGTCATACTTCTGCATAAGACATCAATTTCAAATAAAAAAGTGTCTGGATCTTCCACAGTCATCCCTTCGAAGGATGGTAAGGATGATAGAGGAATATTTTTCATAGGAGCTTCACCTGCGATATCCCCGATTGGGAACTCAAAGGTGGTAATAGTAGCATCTGTTTTAGCATTGTTGTCATTGTTATCCCCCATGAATAATCCCTCTAACTCTTGTTGTAACAGACGTTCTTCAAACTTCTCTTGTGATGGTCTTGTAGGTGTGATTGATGGCTCAAGTATCCTTAAGGTTGGCTGTTTCACTGCACTACCTAAATCTAGATATTGATAAATCAATAGGTGTTCTCCCATCTCAGTTGTTTGATGTTCCCCCTCAGTTTCCCCTTGTCCTTCCATCCTAAATTTCTGGCTACTAGCTGCCCCCTGTGGCTCTTGAATTGGATTCTTAATCTTGGGAGTGCGAGTGATAACTTTAGAATGATATGACCTCGAGATAGAGGAATCAGAGGTTTATGCCCTTGCTATGGGAGTGACAACTTTTTGTGGCCCTGTTTTCCTTGCATCCTTTTGAGAGCTTGATTTTCCTTTTTCTACCTTAGAGATTAGTTCATAGATAAATGTTTTCCTTCCCAAATCTAAACTCTTCCTTTCCTTTTTACAACCCATTTTTCCTGTGAATTATTAGAGTGGGGGGTAGTTTTGGTATTTCTATAGTCCCTATAGTTGCACACATGGAGAAGTAATGAAGACATGTGAGGAAAACAATTATATCTTTGACATATGATCTTTGCTTTTTATTCTACAAAATGATGGACGTAGCTGAGACATAGGGTTATCAAATGGGAAGATGAACACGAAAAATGTCTTTTTTTTGGTATCTTTACTTTTTTTCTTTTTGTTCAAAAGACAAACCATCCTCACTGATTTTGAGCAAAGAAGATTTGCAACATTAAAATTAACTAAAATCTTGTTATTTTCAAAATTACTCTATTTGATGTGTAACATGAAACAGATTTTGACCCTAATAGATGATATAGAGAATAAATCTAACACCTTGCATGGTTTTGAAGCCTTATTCTTGTAGAATATGAAACCAGGGAAAGTTCATGGAGAGATTAACATGATGAGTCTTGTGCCTAGAGTGATTCCTTTCTTGGAAGAAGCCATAGTAATTATATCATTGATGTTCCATAGAGGTCTTGGTGCTTATGTTGATACAAGGGTTGAAGACCTAAGGTATGAGGACTCAAACCTGAAGATGCATATGTAAATTTAAAGGCTAGCACTTGAGTTGTCTTTCATGTATTTGTTTGATGCAACATGGCTAGATTTTGCCAACCCTGAGGAAGACAACAATACTATTGGGAAGAACTTGTGTGATACAGTTGCTCGTTGATGCCAAAGAAGCCTTGTCGATGTTGATGCTAGATTGTTGTGGATTTTTGGTGCTAGCTAAGGCTTTCATGTTTTTCCATAGCTAGGGTTTGGAGTGCTAGAGACTATACCAACATTGTTTTTTTAACCTTGTATAGAAATTACCTGCAAACAAATTCTTAAAAATTGGAAAATATGTAATGATGAGAAACATAAAACAAATGCACAAAGAGTTTCCCCTAGATCCCAAAATCAGAACTACTAGATTGATTTTTCATTGTATTATTTTCAATGTTACAATACATATATATACATGTCAAAACATTCATAAACCCCAATCCATTAACCCTAGATTAGAACATAACCACAGTTCCCTTAATCAAATATACAAGATACCATGGGTAGAAAATCATCATGCCCAAAACCATGTGAAAAACTCATACACAAAACCATAGGTAGGTCTTCTCACCTAATATAAGGTCAAAAAAAATTTCTTGGGGCGTTTCCCTAGCCCCTTGCAAACCCCCCAACAGGGGGGGCTATTGCCCCCCTCTAACCCCCCACACCCAACATTCTCCCACTTGTTGTTTTCTTTTCCACACAAGGGGTCACAGAAGAGCTTAGTCATTGATCCATCCCTGTAACGCCCATCATTTCCCTACACCAGGAAAACTTCTTAGTGCTCACGAACTTCATCAATGCATCTGCAGTATTCTTCAAAGTGTCCACCTTTACCAGCAACACATTTTTTTCCTCAACCATATCCCTCACAAAGTGATACTGAACATCAATGCGCTTTGTCTTTGAATAATAAGCAGGGTTCTTTGCCAGGAAAATTGCACTTTGGTTTTCACAGTCTATCCTTATAGCTCAATGTACTAACCCCATACTTGAACACAATCTCTGCAACCAAACTACTTCCTTTCTTACATGAGTGGCTAACATGTATTTGGCCTCTGTAGTTGAAAGTTCCACTACAGACTGTCTCTTGCTCATCCATTTGAATGCACCTCCAAATAGGTTAAACACATACCCACTTGTAGATCTTCTTTGATCCATATCTCCAACCTGTTGAAGGAAATGTAACTAGGCTTGGTCTTCATAAATGTAATTTTGATATTTGTACTTATTCAAGAAAAGAGAATTTATTTTGATATTATTTGTCAATGAGTTTCTTGCTCATTGAAAATAGGTCAAGCACATTTTGAAGTGCTTCTAGAGAGTCAAAGTCAAAATGCAATTATGATAAGACCCTTTGAGGGCATGTTACATCATGTAATTCATCATGCAAGGTCATGGGAACACCTCCACGCATGATCAAATCCTCTCCTAGCACCAACGAAGTCTACAAGCAACAAAACAGTGAATAAAAAATTATTTATGAAGCAAACTGTAAGTCATCCTAAAAGTAGCCAGTCTAGTCAGCTTAATTGGAGGGACAGCCCTCTATTTATAGACGTTTTCCACTCCAAAAGATAACGCACAACAAGCTTTGAAATCCACAAGCAAAGAAGAAGACAAGTGGGACAAAGATAAGGCAAGAAGAAGGTTTTGTTAGGGCAGCAAAGAAAGAAGGACAACGAAGGTGCAGGTTGTTTTCTAGGGTTTCTATAGCCACACATATGAAGAGATAAGAGACAACTTGTAGCCAAATTAGTAGTGAAGTGACAGGGATATATTCTTCATGGTTTGGGCTAGTAATTAGGCCTACAAAGGCCTCCTACTCTAGCGAAGAAGAAGAACTCTCAAGCGAAGTAAGGAAGCAGAAAGTTGATGTATGAAGGATTGTTTATAGGGCTAACAGTCACACGTGTGAGGTGCAGCAAGGGTATGACAGCAGACAATGATTTTTGTTTGGGTAAGAGATCAGGCCTCCAAAGGCTCACAAGCCTAGTGAAGGAGCCCATCTCTCTAAGGTGAAAAGGACTCTAATTGGAAGACAAAGTGTCAAAAGAAGTGTCACAAGAAGTGCTAGAAGATGTGTCGGAAGTGATAGTGTAGAAAGAGGAAGGATTTGACTTATGCTTGGAGGATATCCTAGTCAAGGGTATAGGGTTTGGAATTTGTTCAAATAAGAAGCTTAAATAAGAGAAATCTTACAAAGGGTTTTCCTCTCAAGAGTGGAGAGGGTTTTTCCCTGGAAGAGAGCCAAAATTTTGTGTTCTTATTATTTTTTTTTGGTAGTAGTTTGATGAACCACACACACATGCACTAATAAGAAGAAAAAGAAGTATAAGCTAACTAGAAAAAGTAAAAAGACATCACAAATTGTTACCAAGTCTCGAAGAATCATCACAAGACTACTTTGCCCAAGATTCTCTAACATGGTATCAGAGGGTAAGGTGACACATCAAGGAAAGGGCAACTTAAGAACACTCATCAAAGAGAAACATTTACATACTTGAAGCATCAAGCCTAGAAGTCTCAAATCACTTCAAGGACAAGAAGGGTCTACAATCCATCCTTCACCAAAGAGGTCTTCAAACCTAGAAGAGGAACCTTACATAAAGGCACCTACAAAGAAGAGCATATTGGAGCAGAAACTACATCAAGCTACAAGTCATCAAGCAAATCTCAACATCAAGCAAGTCCACTTAAAGAAGGCAACTTGAAGAGCATCAAGATCTAGGGAAGACAAACCACCAAACCTTCAAGGAAGCAATTCCATTACATCTCAAAATGTATGAAGTAATTACATGTCCTCTTTTGAATATACATCAATGTCTTTTTGCAAGGAAAGCAATAAATTGGTAAGGACCAATAACTTTCTTGCATGGAGAAGAGGATTGATCTACTACTCAAGGAGAATGAACTCCTAAAGCATGTAAAAGGAAATATCACTATCCCTGCTAAGGAACAAACTCAAGTCTTAGCCAAGTACAATAAGGATGAGACAAGTGCAAAGGATTCTGATAGAATCAATCAAAGACTCTCTCATTCCCTATGTCTCCAAGTTTGACACATCGAAAGAAATTTATGATAAGCTAGTATATCTATTCTCGATATCCACCACCAGAGAAGTAATATCTTTGAGGAATGATGTTAATTTATGGTATGTTCTATGCTTAAGAGCCAGTTACTTCAAATTTTCTTATTAACCCAATATCAATTTCCAAATAAAAATCACATCAGCATGATAGTAAAATGTAGATAGAACATAAATGTAAACAGTTGAAGACAAGCCAAGACAAGAGGACACAAGATGTGGCACCAGCCAAGGACAAACCCCAGTGTCGGGAAAACCTTGATCAATTCTTCTTATATTCTTTAATAATTCAGCAGAGAGAGAGAGATAGTATAATTATACAAATCTGTGATTTTATGACAGCAGCAACAAAACAATAACCAGCAAATTCAAAGCTCTCTAGTCAACCTCAGTCAACTCGGCCTCCAACAGCAAGAATAGGAAGCCCAAAAATAGTCTGAAATCATTAATCAAACTGCAGTCAACACAAGGATATATCTGCGATCAACCTTTGACAGTCAATGTTGGTCAAAGTGTGGTCAAAATAGGTCAACTAAGCTGACCAAAAATGTGGCCTACCTAGGAGAGGTTACCCAACCCAATGCGTTGTCAAGAAAGTCTCCACGCTAGCCAACGTTGTCCAATCTACCCACCTACAGCTCGATCAAACCAAGTCAACGATGCCCTAACCAGAATCTGCATCCTCATTTTAGCCACACGTATGAGAGAGAGATGATCCTCTAATGTGTAGGAGAGAGAGAAGAATGTGAGCTGAGATGAGTGATTTTATGCCACAAGGTCTCTTCCTTTTATATGCCATGTTGAGGATATGTTGGGGGGTGTAAAACATTGTTTTGCTTGTTGGTCGACCTTGACAAATTGTCAAGAATACAAATAAATTCATATCTCCATGAATAGATGGAATTGGATGATCGTTAGATCAATCCTACACCTCTCGGTGAGAGGAATCCAAGAAAAATATCAGCTACCATAAATAAGGTGACCCACATGGAGTTTGGCCCTAGTTGCCAATTTAACACTCCCCCTCAACTAGGGAGAACTCCATCTGCTAATCCATCTGTCTGTCAGAAGTATCTCTGCCATCAATGCATTGCTCTGCACTGCTCTACTTTGCTCCGCTGAACTATGAAGAACAATAAGTGAATGAGAATGTCTCATACCATTCTCTACTAACCCAAAGTCAATCCCAAATAGAGAGTGTCTCATAGCACTCTTACTGACCCGAAGTAAGTCCCAATGAAGAGAGTGTGTCATACCACTCTTATTGATCTGAAATCAATTCCAAATAAAGAGAGTGTCTCATACCACTCTTACTGACCCAAAGTCAGTTCCAATTGATCCCAGATCAATACCATCCTAGCATAGGGAGTACGCTAGTTACACAATGCGTCCATCAGTACCACTATGGTCCCTATCCTCATTTCCCTACTCATTGGCTAGATGAGAGGTACTTCCCATGATTCCCAGACTGCATGGGTAAGATGTATCAGCAGGAGAAGGATGAACCACTCATCATGCCTACATGTCACCATGAGGTATCACAGGGGAAGGCTAAATCACTCACCCTGTACATAGAAAACCACTAGGGGAAGGATGAACCAGTCACCCTATAAATAAAAAACCACTAGGGGAAGGCTAAACCACTCACCCTATGGTTGCTCATCACTCCAAGAAGTACCTCAAGCCCCCCCGGAGCTCCTAGAACTCAATGTACATATCATGCAGGGCCCTCATAAGAGGGTCTCTCCACAACTCCTAGTCATTCTTGGAAACTCAAGAATTTGACCTTTCCCAAGGGCTTCGTCAAAATGTCAATGACCTACTCATCATTCCCAATATGATGGAGCTTTATTGCTCCTCGTTGTACCATATCCTAGATAAAGTGGTACCTGATATCAATGTGCTTGGAGCAATCATGAAATACGGGATTCTCTGATAAATGAATCCCACTCTAGTTGTCGCAGAGGATCACGGTAGTATCCAACGTATGTCCAAACAGCTCACTAAAGAGCTTCCTCAACCAAACAGCTTCACAGGAGGTCATACTTGCAGCAATGTATTTGGCCTTAGCGATGCTCAAAGCCACTAACTTTTGTTTCCTGCTCATCCAAGATATCAAAGCAGAACCCAAAGAGAAACAGCACCCGGAAATGCTCTTGTGATCCACCACACTGCCTATGCAATCAGCATAAGAATAACCATGCAGTTGCACATCTTCGGCAGC